>SZWC01007018.1:86910-99254 GCA_023375785.1 Penium margaritaceum
ATCGGCGCCCTACACCCCCGCCCAGAACGGTGTCTCCGAGCGGTGGAACCGGACCATGGCCGACGCCGTCCGCACCATGCGTGTCGAGTCCGGTCTCTCCGAGGGCTTCTACTTTGAAGCCATGGCCTACATGACCTGGGTCTGGAACCGGATTCCCCACGTTCCCCTTCCCCGTCAGTCCACGCCGTACCAGCATTGGTGCGGTCAGCGCGCTGACCTCCGCCCCGCTCACGTCTGGGGTTGTGTCGCCATTGTCTGGCTGCCCGCCCCGCAGCAGGGCGGCAAGCTCGCCCCCCGCGGCCGTCCCTAAACCTTCCTCGGTGTCTCTCGCCAGTCCAAGGCCTGGCGCTTCTGGGACCCCTCCCGACACTGCATCGTCGAGTCCCGGGATGCCCTCTTCTTCGAGGACCTGTTTCCTCGCGACCTCATTCGCTCCGGCTGGTCTGTTTCTATACCATCGCATGGGGGAGTGGTGAGTCCGTCTTCCGTCCTACGGTGTCCGGGTGACACATTCTTTGGTCCCTCCGGGCCGGCTGTCCCAGTCGCGTCCGCTGGTCCCTCCGGGCGAGCTTCCCCAGCCGCGTCCGCTGGTCCCTCCGGGTCCGCTGGTCCCTCCGGGCCAGCTTACCCAACCGCGTCCGTTGGTCCCTCCGGGCCAGCTTCCCCAGTCGCGTCCCCTGGTCCCTCCGGGCCAACTGCCCCAGCCGCGTCCGCTGGTCCCTCCGGGCCAGCTGCCCCAGTCGCGTCCGCTGCTCCCTTCGGGCCAGCCTCCCCAGCCGCGTCCGCTGGTCCCTCCGGGTCCGCTGGTCCCTCCGGGCCAGCTGCCCCAGTCGCGTCCGCTGGTCCCTCCAGGCCAGCCTCCCCAGTCGCGTCCGCTGGTCCCTCCGGGTCTGCTGGTCCCTCCAGGCCAGCTGCCCCAGTCGCGTCCGCTGGTCCCTCCGGGCGAGCTTCCCCAGCCGCGTCCGCTGGTCCCTCCGGGTCCGCTGGTCCCTCCGGGCCAGCTTCCCCAGTCGCGTCCGCTGGTCCCTCCGGGCCAACTGCCCCAGCCGCGTCCGCTGGTCCCTCCGGGCCAGCTGCCCCAGTCGCGTCCGCTGCTCCCTTCGGGCCAGCCTCCCCAGCCGCGTCCGCTGGTCCCTCCGGGTCCGTTGGTCCCTCCGGGTCAGCTGCCCCAGTCGCGTCCGCTGGTCCCTCCGGGCCAGCCTCCCCAGTCGCGTCCGCTGGTCCCTCCGGGTCTGCTGGTCCCTCCGGGCCAGCTGCCCCAGTCGCGTCCGCTGGTCCCTCCGGGCCAGCCTCCCCAGCCGCGTCCGCTGGTCCCTCCGGGTCCGCTGGTCCCTCCGGGCCAGCTTTCCGTGCCGCGTGAGCTGGTCCCTCCGGGCCAGCTGCCCCAGTCGCGTCCGCTGGTCCCTCCGGGCCAGCTGCCCCAGTCGCGTCTTCTGGTCCCTCCGGGTCGGCAGCCCCCGTCGTGTCCGCTGATCTCTCCGGGCCGATAGCCCCAGTCGCCTCCACTGGCCCATCATCGCCGTCGCATGCCTTGCCACGCTACACACGTGGCCCCGGCGGCAGCCTCCGACCTAGGCCGTCGGTGAGCGTGCAGACCGTCGCACCGCGCTCGGTAGCGCCTCGACCACCCGTGGCTCCACGTGCCTCCTCCACTCCCACGGTCGTGAGTGGGGACCCTGGCACCAAGGCCCTCGGCCTGACCACATCGGCCATCATTGCAGATTTGCACCCGGGCTCCGCATTGGGCTACGCCATGCTCCATCACGAGCATCGGCACGCTGTCATGGCTGCCCTGGCGCGCATCCCACCTGGGGCGTGAGAGGCACATGCTCTCTCAATCCGCTCCACAGCACGCCCGGAGGACCCAGCCACCTTGCGCGAGGCACGAGCCTCTCCTGAGGCCGCACACTGGGACGCTGCCTGCGCCGATGAGCTCGCCGCTATCCGACAGCACCACGTGTACGACCTCGTCGACCTTCCTCCAGGTCGGAAGGCCATCGGCGCCAAGTGGGTCTTTCGGCGCAAGTGGAAACCCGACGGGTCCTTGGACAAGTACANTGGAGGGTGAGGAGCTTTACATGGTGCAGCCACCAGGCTTCGACGATGGCACCGGGAGAGTGTGGCGACTGCGTAAGGCCCTCTATGGCCTGAAGCAGTCGCCTCGGTGCTGGAACCAGGAGATCAGCAGCACGCTCCTTCGTGGTGGGCTCCAGCGCAGCACCGCGGACCCTGCACTGTTTGTCAGTCCACGAAGCCAGACCTTTGCTGCTGTTCTCGTGTACGTCGACGACCTCCTCATTGCGTCGCCAGACACGGTCGCCATCCAGCGCGTCAAGGACTTGCTGCACGCCACCTACCAGATGAAGGATCTCGGGTCTGCCCGAGTCTTCCTGGGCATGGAGCTCGAGCATGATCGCTCCCAGGGCATCCTCCATGTCCATCAGGCTGCTTATGTGCACACTCTGTCCACTCGCTTCGCCGAGGACCTCCCACTCGTGCCAAGCACATCCTCACCCATGTCGCCCGATGGCTAGGTGAAGCTGAAGAGTCCTGACCCAGCTGTTGTGGGGGAGCCAGTTGACGTGACCACGTACCTGCGAGTCATCGGGTCACTAATGTTCTTAGCGACGACGACTCGTCCAGACATCGCGCTCGCCGTCAACCTCCTGGCCCAGTTTTCTCAGGAACCGCATCACCTCCACCACGAGGCCGCGATCCGAGTACTACGCTGTGTCGTCTCGACTCCTCGGCGAGGTCTCATGTTCCGCCGTCAACCGTCTGT
The DNA here is from genome assembly GCA_023375785.1 of Penium margaritaceum. Lineage (NCBI taxonomy): Eukaryota > Viridiplantae > Streptophyta > Zygnematophyceae > Desmidiales > Peniaceae > Penium > Penium margaritaceum. The sequence continues at coordinate 89,693 of SZWC01007018.1, forward strand.
TGTCGTAGTGGGCTACACCGACAGCGACTGGGCCGGCAGTCTTGACGGCAAGAGTCGCACAGGCTGGATCTTTCTGATTGGCGGCACGGCTGTGTCCTGGCGCAGTGGCAAGCAGGGGTGCATTGCACGCAGCACTGCGAAGGCTGAGTACGTGGCTCTTGGATCAGGCGCGGGTGAGAGTGTGTGGTTGCGTCGTCTGTTGTCCGAGTTGCGTCAGTCCGTCCCATCCATCACGTTGCATTGTGACAATGAGAGTGCCATGGCCATCGCCGACAATGACGGCGTGCATCACACACGCACAAAGCACATCAACATTGAGTTTTGACTATGTGCGCTCATTGTTGCATGACGACAGTATCAGCATCGTGTGGGTTGAGACAGCACGGCAGTTGACTGACTTCCTGACCAAGGCACTGAAGCGCGACTCGTTTAAGAAGGCTGTGAGTTTGGTCGGCGTACGTCCGTGAGTGGCTCTCTCTTTATCTCTGCCTACGTCTCTGCATGCCCTAGGGGAGTCTGGATGTTGACCGTGTCCCTGTCCGCCCATGTGCACTACGCCTGTGAGTCATGGGGGAGTGTTGGTTTTTTCGCATCTCTCATTGTGCTCTGTTGTGTCCTCCCGGCTTGTGTACATCGGCGTGCAGATGACTGAAGGCGAGACTCGACGCTGATGGAGTGTCGTCCGGTGGAGCCGACGCACGCTGAGGTCTTCTCGTTGTTCGCTGGAGCCTCCTCTCTCCGGCGACACGCTCAGCTCCATCGGCAGGCCTCCTCGGCGGTCGTGCTGCCGGCGGTCATTGACACCACAGTTGCTGCTTGCATGCGTCCAGCGCGTCCCATCGCGTCTGCATCGTCATGCACTGCCTAGGGTCCTAGTTGCATGTTGCATGGCCCTGTTTGGCAGCATAAACCATTGTGGGCACTATCTGGGTTTAGGCTGCCATAACTCCTCGCTACTATTTTTCTAGCAGATTCTGACCGCACGGCTGCGTTCGCAGCGTCGGTATTATGGTATGGTCCAGTTTTCAGGCAAAACGGANTTTTCTGATTGGCTGATGAACTGAGTAACAAGCTCTACAGAGCTGGGGGGGGCCTAGAACTTGGAGGGGTCTCCCATTGTTGTTCATTCTTCATTCCTAATCAGTCATTATCAGTTCTCAGCTGCTTTCTGGCGCTAACTCTGGCGCGTGCGTTTTTGAGTAACAAAACCCAGAGCTTCCAGACTTAGACTCTAGAGCAGCAGACTGAGGGGGCAGCTGACTTAAGCAACGAGCGTGGAAGCCCGCACGCTGCATCAACAATGCTGCTGCCCCAACCTGCTGCATTGTTTCCTTTTCTACGCAACACTTGTGCGAGCCTATTGAGGAGTATAACCAAGGTACCTACTAGTTGCATGAGGAAGCAAGTTCAGAGACCGTGGACAAATCTCACATTACTTGGACGAAGCAACATGTTACAAAAGTGGGTCAACTTGTTGTATGCTCAGACCTTATCGTATTGATTGACTCGTACCTCCTTGATAGCAGTGTACCCCTGTTCTGCCTCCAAGTGTTGTTTCCACACGGATTGTAACGTGTCGAGTCTCGAGCTCCTGTTCCGAAGTCGTCGTCAGAGTTCGCACAATGTATTCTCAGTCCGCGTCACGGGTTTGTTGGTTTTCGTGCATCTCTCATTGTACTCTGTTGTGTCCTCCCTGCTTGTGTACATCAGTGTGCAGATGACTGACGGCGAGACTTGACGCCACTGGAGTGTCGCTCGGTGGACCTTACGCACGCTGAGGCCCACTCACCCGTCGCTGGAGCCTCCTCCCTCTGGCAATGCGCTCAGCTCCATCGGCAGGCCTCCTCGGTGGTCGGGCCGCCAGCAGTCACAGCCACTGCGGATGCAGTCTGCATGCACCTAGCGCTGTGTCATTGCGTCTGCAGCATCATGCGATGCCTAGGGTCCATGTCTTCTGTTGTATGGCCCTGTTTGGCATCGTTGATTGTCGTAGGCACTGCCTGGGTTCGTGCAGCCATAACTTCTTGTAGCTATTTTTCTGGCTGATTCTAACCGCACGACTGCGTTCGCAGCGGTTGGTATGGTCCAGTTTTTAGGCAAAACGGACGACGCCCGGGTCTTGGGCTGTCGAGCGTCTGGCAGGGCTCACCGAGAAAACCCTGCCTGTCAGAAAATTGGTCTAGCACTATTTTCTGATTGGTTGGTTAGCTGAGTAACAACTTTTACACTAGTGGGTGGGGGGGGGGCTAGAACTTGGAGGGGTTCCCCGTTCTTGCTCATTCTTAATTGCTAATGAGTTACTTCCAGTTTTCAGCTGCTTTCTGGCGCTAACACTCGCGCGCACTCTTCTGAATAACAAACCCAAAGCTTCCAGATTTAGTCTCTAGAGGAGCAGATTGAGGGGGCAGTAGACTTAAGCAACGAGCGTGGAAGCCCGCACGCGGCATCGACAACGCATGCTGCCCCAACGTGCTGCCTAGGTTTCTAGCTTGGTATCAGAGCCAGAGCGTAGTTGCAGCAGTAGAAGACTGTTGTACAGGTGCTAGACTACGCCGTTGGACCCCCATACGCGCGAATGCAGGGGAAATGCTGCCGGATTTTTTCCGGCAGCATTGACCCTCCTGGTGGCGGCATCAGTTTTTCCCCACGGCCACTGGGGCAGGGGAAATGCTGCCGATTTTTTTTCGACAGCACTGACCCCCACACGTGACGCGAGGAGGTGAGCGGCAGGCCGCGTCCAACACCTGTGGGCAACGACGCACGCGGCAACGTCACCCAGGTGCAGTTACTTGCACTAGCACGCAGCAACAGCAGCTTACAGCAGCGGCAGCTGCAGGCAACGACAGCGAGCAGTGGCAGCAGTAGCCAGTAACAGTTGCGTGCAACAGCAGCAGCAGGCAGAAGAAGTAGCTCGCAGCAGCCTGTAGCAGCAGCAACCCGCAGCAGTAGCTCGCAGCAGCAGCAGCCAGCAATAACAACTTGTAGTAGTAGCAGCCTGTAGCAGCAGCGAGTAGCACCGGCAAGCAGCAGCTGCAGTAGCGTGCAGCAGCAGCAGCAGGCTGCAGCAGCTGCAACAGCAAGCCGGAGCAGCAGCCAGCCGTAGGAGCTGTTGCAACAAGAAGCTGCCAGCAGCCGCTGCTACTGATGCTCGCTGCCCGTAGTGAGCGAGCAGCGAGCAGTAGCCCGCTGCTGCCAGCAAGCAACAGCTTGTTGCCCACTGCCAGCGAGCAGCAACTCGCTGCCCGCTGCCAGCAAGCAGGAGCTTGCTGCCAGCGAGCACCAGCCCGCTGCTCGCAGCTGACAGCGGGCACTTGCTTGTTGTGACAGACGAGGAAGAAGAGAAAAAAAAGAGCAAAAACAAATCCCCCATCCCACCTGCTTTGCCGCTGCTGCTGCACTAACTGTCGCCGCTGCTGCACCAGCTACCGTCGCTGCTGTAGCAGCCGTAGCAACCTGTAGCAGTAGTATCTGCTACTGCAACTGCAGCTGTAGCAGCAGCAGCAGCAGCAGTAGTCGCAGCAGTAGTAGCGGCAGCAGAAACAACAGTAGCAGTAGCAGCAGCAGCAGCAGCATCAGCAGCAGCAGCAGCACCAACTGCAGAAGCAGCCGTAGCAGAAGCAACTAACAGCAGCAACAACAGCAATGGCAGTAGGAGCACTAGCAACAACAACAGCTACAACAGTGGCCCCAACAACCGCCACTGCTGACATCAGCATCCCGTTGCTGACGTCACTACTGACGTCACTACTGACGTCATCAACTAAAAAAACAAAACCCAAAGAAAGGGGCAAGGGAAGGGGGAAATAATCCTAAGGGTGGGCAGAACGTCCACCGCCCTCAACAAGGCGTCACTGCTGACGTCAGCAACCCCAAAGAGAAAAAAGAAAAACAAAGGGCATCACACCATGGCTGGTAGCCCCACTGGGGAGGGGTCCTCCTCTGTTGGGGGGACCCCCACTCCCCCTTTCTTGTAGCGGCTGCAGCAGCAGCAGCAGCAGCAACAACAAGAGCAGTAACAGCAGGAGCAGCAACAAGAGTAGCAAGAACAGTAGGAGAAGCAGGAGTAGCATCAGCAGCAGCAAGAGCAGCAGCAACAGCAAAAGCAGCAACAACAGCGGAAGCAGCAGCAGCAGCAACAGCACGAGGAGCAACGGCGCTAGCAATCCTCTGACATCGTTGGCGATAACCCTGACCCCCTTGCTGCTCTTCAGCAACAGCTCGCCGCCCTGACGTAGTAGCTTGCGGCACTGCAACCGTTAGTTTCCCAGTCTGTCCCCAATGCGCCTCCGTCCTTCCCCCCTCCAGGGCGTGCTAGCCCAGCTGTGTCTGCTGCCACGCAATACCGGGCGTAGCAGCAGACTCTGCGTCAGCAGTAGACAGTGACCTCCGTCCTTGGCCCCACTCTGGGTGCCGGCCGCAGGCAAAAGGACTTTGAGACGCCGCCGCCGTCGCTTCAGGCTGGCGAGCAGTTCCGGAGCTGGGAGCTCAGCTTCTGCATCTGGGCGTAGGGTGAGGGCCTGTGGGCATACTACACCCTCCCGTATGATGCCACCCTGGCCGACCAGCTGTATGATGCGTCGTGCCGTCCGGGCTCTCGTCCCTGTCGCCCCTCCAGCTTCCCCCCTTGCCCTCGAACCTTTCTTAGGCGACTTCACCGCTAGCGCCACCCCAGACCCTACAGCCGCGTGGCACGTTCTCACTCGTCCCCATCGCCTGTCCATGTGAGTCTGAGACTAGCCGCCTGCTGCGCGAGTTCAACTCCCTGCACATGTGGGAGACCGGGACGGTCACCTCCTACTGGCAGCGGGCAGAGGACATCCTTCATCGCCTCGGGAAATCTGCCCCACCCCCTTTGGCCGTGCTCCTCACCATCAAGCGCGGTGCCATTGAAGCGTACTCGGACGTCTTCTTCCACTACCCTCACGAAATTCTCTCCACCATGGCGGCCTAGGGCACCCTCCTGCCCTGGGCATGCGAGCTCTTCCTCTGCATTGAGGAAGCTCGTCTGGAGTCCCGACTCCGGCGCACGGAGGCCGTCGCCTCCCCTGCCGTCGCCTCCCCTGTTGTCGCCTCCGTGGCCGTCGCCTCCCCCACCGCAGCTACCTCATCATCATTGGGGAAGAAGAAGTGTCGGCCCAAGAAAGACAAAGGTCAGCAGTAGCAGCAACAGAAGTCGTCGACCGGGTCCAGCGCTGGCAGCTCGGCCTGCCACAACTTTGGCCAGGCTGGGCATGGGTGGTACACGTGCCCTCTAACGACGGATGAGGCGCGCGTCATCGCCACCATGCGTCACCAGTGTGAGCGCCATCTTGCCTCTGCCATTGTGACTGTCGCCGGCTCACCCTTATCCAGCAGCTCCACCACTCCGGTTGCTTCGCCGGTCGCACCGACATCACCACCGCAACCGTCGGCGCCAACGCCGATTCCTCCTTCTACCCGGGCTCCGGCACCATCAACCCGCAGTCCGTCTACACTCCCGGGCCATCCTCTCGCGAGCGCAAGCTGGAGCAGTTCATCGCTCTCGAGCTCGGCTTCCCTCGCCCTCCTCCCAAGGGAAGTGTGAGTTGCATCACTTCCTGCTCCCCTTTCCAGCCTTGCACGACTGAGACTGAGCTACGGTCATGCCCTGTTTCTTCGTCTGTCTCGTCGTCTCTCATGGTCTCCGCTACCACCTCCTAGGACTACGCTGCTTGGCTTGACGATTAGCAGTCTCGATTCGCACCTCCTTCCATCACGTCTGCGTCCCTTGCTTGCTGCCATATGACCGTTAGTGATCTTGCGACCCCGGTCCAGGACCCTGCTGAGACCTGGATCATCAACTTCGGGGCCACGCATCACATAATGGCCTACCGTGAGGCCTTTAGTATGCTCGGTCCTGTAGGCGATTTTTCCGGTGTTCGGACAGGCTCTGGCCAGGTGTTGCCTGTCCGTGGTGTTGGCGTCGTTCGTTTCCGTGGTCCCTCCGGTGACCTCTTTCTGACCGATGTCCTCTTCATCCCTGGTCTTGAGCTCAGTCTCCTGTCCGTCACTGCCCTTGACCGCATGAGCATGGATGTTGTGCACTCGCGTGGTGTTGGCACTGTGTCATTGCGTCCATCTGGTCTTGTCGTACTGCACGCCACGACCCGTGGCAACCTGTGGCATGTACCTCGTCTGTCTTCCTCTCCTTCTGTCTCCTCCTCGTCAGCCGCCACAGGCCATGTGTTTGTCACCAGCACGCTTTCTCCTCAGGACACTTGCCTCCTGCATTGCCGCCTTTTCCATGTCCACTCTGCCGCTGTAGACAGCATGCTCCGCACCCAGCCAGCCAAGGGCCTTGACCCGGAGACTTTTCCCCTCCTGTGCCCAACTAAGTGCATTGACTGCGCTCAGGGGAAGATGCACCATCCGACGTATCCCTTGTCTACCTCCCGTGCGTCTGCCCCCCTCGACCTTGTCCATTCGGACGCCCATGGGACGCCCTCTTCGTTGAGGACCTGTTTCCTCGTGACCTCATTCCCTCCGACTCATCCGTGTCTATCCCGTTGCGTGGGGGAGTGGTGAGTCCGTCCTCCATCCTTCCGCTTCTGGATGACACATCCCTCAGTCCCTCCGAGCCGGTAGCCCCTGTCACGTCCCCTGGTCCCTGCGAGCCGGCACCCCCAGTCGCGTCTGCTGGTCCCTCCGAGCCGGCACCTCCAGTCGCGTCCGCTGGTCCCTCCGGGCCGCACCCCCAGTCGCGTCCGCTAGTCCCTCCGGGCCGACACCTCCAGTCGCGTCTGTTGGTCCCTCCGGAACGGCACCCCCAGTGGCGTCCGCTGGTCCCTCTGAGTCGGCACCCCCAGTCGCGTCCGCTGGTCCCTCCGGGCCAGCAGCCCCAGTCGCGCCCACTGGTCCCTTCGGGCCGGCAACCCTAGTCGCATCCGCTGGTCCCTCCGGGCTAGCACCCCTAGTCGTATCCGCTGGTCCCTCCGGGCTGACAGCCCCAGTCGCGCCCGTTGGTCCCTCCGGGCCGGCAACCCCAGTCACATCCGCTGGTCCCTCCGAGCCAGCAGACCCAGTCGCGTCCGTTGGTCCCTCCGGGCCAGCAACCCGGTTTGCCTCCATCAGCCCGACAGACTCAGCGCCATCACCTGCCCTGCCACGCTTCACGTGGGGCCCAGGCGGTCTCTGACCTAGACTGTCGGTGAGCGCGCAGACCGTCCCTCCGCGCTCCGTGGCGCCTTGACCCCCCGTGGCTCCACGTGTCTCCTGTGCTCCCACGGTCGTGAGTGAGGACCCTGGCACCAAGGCCCTCGGCCTGACCACCTCGGCCATCATTGCAGACCTCCACCCGGGCTCCGCACTGGGCTACGCCATACTCCATCATGAGCATCGGTGCACTGTTGTGGCTGCACTCGCGTGCATCCGACCTGGGGCACAAGATATACACGCTCTCTCACTTCGCTCCACAACACGCCCGAAGGACCCAGACACCCCATGCGAGGCACGAGCCTCTCCTGAGGCCACACACTGGGACGCTGCCTGCGCCGATGAGCTCGTAGCTATTCGACAGCACCACGTGTATGACCTCGTTGACCTTCCCCTAGGACGGAAGGCCATCGGTGCCAAGTGGGTCTTTCGGCAAAAGTGGAAGCCCGACGGGTCCTTGGACAAGTACAAGGCCCGCCTTACAACCAAGGGGTTTGTCTTGATTCCTGGGGTCGATTACGACCAGATCTTTGCCCCAGTTGGCCGGTTCTCCACTAACCGGGCACTCTTCAGTCTGGTTGCCCAACATGGGTGGGATCTGCACCACATGGATGTGAGCAACGCTTTTCTCCATGGTTCACTGGAGGGTGAGGAGCTATACATGGTGCAGCCCCCAGGCTTCGATGATGGCATTGGGAGAGTCTGGCGATTGCGCAAGGCCCTATATGGCTTGAAGCAGTCGCCTTGGTGCTGGAACCAAGAGATCAGTAGCACGCTCCTTCGTGGTGGGCTCTAGTGCAGTACCGTTGACCCCGCACTGTTTGTCAGTCCGCGAGGCCAGACTTTCACCGCTGTTCTGGTGTACGTCGACGATCTGCTCATTGCGTTGTCAGATACGGCTGCCATCCAGCGTGTCAAGGATCTGCTGCACATCGCCTACCAGATGAAAGACCTTGGGTCTGTCAGGGTCTTCCTGGGCTTGGAACTCGAGCATGATCGCTCCCAGGGCGTCCTGCACATCCACCAGGCCGCCTATGTGTAGATGCTGTAAACCCGCTTTGCGGAGGACCTGCCACTCGTGCCGAACGCATCCTCACCCATGTCATCCGATGGCCAGGCAAAGCTGAAGAGTCCTGACCAAGCCGTTGTAGGGGAGCCGGTTGACGTGACCATGTACCTGCGAGTCATCGGGTCACTGATGTTCCTGACGACAACGATGCGCCCAGACATCGCATTCACCGTCAACCTCCTGGCCCAGTTCTCTTAGGAGCCGCGTCACCTCCACTACGAGGTCGGAATCTGAGTATTGCGCTATGTTGTCTCGACTCCTCGGTGAGGTCTCATGTTCTGCCGTCAGTCGTCTCTTGTCGTGGTGGGCTACATCGATAGTGACTGGGCCGGTAGTCCGGACGGCAAGAGTCGCACCGGCTGGATCTTTCTGATTGGCAGCACTGCTGTGTCTTGGCGTAGTGGCAAGCAGGGATGCATTGCACGCAGCACTACTGAGGCTGAGTACGTTGCTCTTGGCTTAGGCACGTGTGAGAGTGTGTGATTGTGTCGTCTGTTGTCCTAGTTGCGCCAGTCCGTCGTATCCATCACGTTGTACTGTGACAATGAGAGTTCCATTGCCATCACCAACAATGACGGCGTGCATCACATAGGCACAAAGCACATCAATGTTGAGTATCACTATGTGCCTTTGTTGTTGCATGACGGCGGCGTCAGCATCGTGTGCGTTGAGACAGCACGGCAGTTGGCTGACTTCTTGACCTAGGGCCTCCAAAGCTTTGGGTCTACATTGGACCATACAATTCTGTGTCAACCAGATCCAGCACCCCCTCTGCACACTCCCTTGCTCCAAAGAATGTCTCACGATTCTATTTCCCCTCCAAACAGCTGATACACAACTGCTGCTCAAAGTTGAAGATGATAGGCAGGTTACGCACCATGTGCTTTGCTTCAAGCTAATGTAAGACGCGCTTGAAGATATGGCCATAGCACACATGCCAAACCCTGCCATTTGTTACGTGCACCACTACTCCAAGACTCTGCTCACGTGGGATCGTGGTTGTCTCCAGTAGTCCATACATGTCGCCCTCCTTGGCCGACCTAGCCAACTCTTCTCCACTGTCCTTGTCAAGGATGTAGCCATAGTCATCATCGAAGACGACACCCAGCTCTGTAGTGATGAGAGAGGAGGATGAATGCAACATCACGTACGTACAGCATGCCATGGAAAACTCCCACTTCAATGTCATGCATGATCTCCAATCACATCTCCATAATCCCAATCCTCTCCACATACACCACCCAATCATTAGTCAAAGCAATATGTCAAGGAAGGATGGAAAACAACTGCTTGAACCATTCCTTTCAGTACGTCAGACTTTTG
>SZWC01007018.1:99299-123996 GCA_023375785.1 Penium margaritaceum
AGCCAACTCTTCTCCACTGTCCTTGTCAAGGATGTAGCCATAGTCATCATCGAAGACGACACGCAGCTCTGTAGTGATGAGAGAGGAGGATGAATGCAACATCACGTACGTACAGCATGCCATGGAAAACTCCCACTTCAATGTCATGCATGATCTCCAATCACATCTCCATAATCCCAATCCTCTCCACATACACCACCCAATCATTAGTCAAAGCAATATGTCAAGGAAGGATGGAAAACAACTGCTTGAACCATTCCTTTCAGTACGTCAGACTTTTGGTGTTGCTTGAGTCATCGTACCATGTATGGTTTGCCTTCTCCACCTGCGACATGTGAGATTTTGCCATGAAAGATTACCGCAGACCACCTTAGCCCTGTTTATGATACCAAAGTGATGTGCACCTGTCTGATTTTGTTAATGTTGTTGCTGACCTTGTTGTGACTGCTCTGTTGCTGTGGAGTCTGTTGCCTCTACAACTAATGCTATGCTGATTGCTACTACTGCTTGCTACTGCTGCTACTCCTTCCGGTCCCTCTTGAACTTGAAGCAATCTTTCTTGTAGTGCCCCTCCTTCTAGAAGTAGTGACACTTGTGTTTCTTCTCGCCTTTCTCGTATCAAGACTAATACTGTTGCTGGTTGTGTGAGTCCATGGTCACAAAAGGTGCTTCATTGCTACTCCTACCAGTGTGCTTTGCTCCATTGGGAAGAAGTTGCACTTGCACCATGTGTGTGCAGATGAAGTTAAGGTCAAGAGTCATATGTCACTCAAGCGTCTCTCGCACCGTGTTGTAGCTTGTTGGCAGTCCCCTCATGAAGAGGAGGATGAAGCACATCTCTTCCACAGGGTTTTTGATTGCTCTTAACTACTTTGCCATATCCTTTTTCCTATCCAGGTGCACTTCCATCCCTTCACCGCCCTGCATTTCCAATGCCATTATGTTCTTCTCCAAAAGCATGAGGAATGTAGGATCCTTGCTCTCATACTCATTGCACAACGTGTTCCACCCCTACTTTGTAGTAGCCTTGTCACTCCTATTGAAGATGAAATACTGGAGATCATGTTCAAAATCAAACTTTAGGCCTTTTTTCCCTTCTTCTTCCACTCCTCATACACCACTGGTATAAGTGCAAAAGAACCTGCATGAGGTGCACCCTTCTGTAGCATCTTCCTTGCCACCACTTGTGCTGTGGTGATACCTTTTGCCTGTGGAACTGGAGCCGGCTCGTTGCCGCTCACCACCTCCCACAATACCCTCTCTTCCAAAAGGAGATGGGTACTGATCTTCCAAAACGTGAAGTTGGCACATCCCTCCAGCCCCTTCAGAGACTGGGCTGCTGTCACGACACCTGCTGCTACAATTGCTGGCATTGGTGATGCTAAGTGCTACCCTTGGGTGGCGGCACTACACCTGCTTCTGCTGTTGTTTCCTCCAACAAATTGTCTTACAAAAATTGACTCTATATGCCAGCCTAATAGGGAATAAACAAACTGAGTCCACCAATGGAAAATTCAGCAAAGAAAACAAAATTCAGATCGACTCATAAAGTAGGGTCATAAACTAGGGATTTTGAAAGATATGCCCTCTTCAAGATAGGGTATGCTATTGATCCTACTCCAACTCAAACGAACCTGCTTGTAATGTGTGTTTCTCCCAAATGTATCAATAGAATGCAAATAGTGTTACACCAATAGAAGTTTAATAAAACTAATCCAATTCAAATCTACTCCTTCTCAAATTTGAAAAATAAACAAGAGAGTTATGGTCATTACAAGACAATGATACTATTGACAAAGAAGAGTGAATCCCCGGTCGACATCGTTTTGACTCTAACTCTCAATCCGACACTTGGGTCTTTGCAATATGGGCTCCTTGGAGAGCTTGTCCCATAACTTGAAAATCTTGTGGTCGATTTTCAGATTTGGTCAAGGTTTGTCCCTAACCCGACGTCCTCAAAGGGACAGCCAGCACTGACTAAAACTGGCAGAACTTGGCTTTGATACCATGTGTTGAATATGAAGGAGAGAGGGAGCCTTGGAGCAGCGAGCATGTGGGACTGGAAGGTGATCAATTGTGCTTGAGAATGGTTATGAAATCGCTTAAAATCATGGATTATGTATGGAGCTAGAGCTTGGGCAAGTCAGGGCTCTCACACGCCACACCACTTGGCCATGGAGGCCAAGGCTCACATACTAGAGTCCACAATCTTACACAACAGAGGAAATTAGCCTATAGATCAGGATAAACAATCACACAGGAACTAGGGAGCTATAGAATACTCTCATGGTACAATCCTAGTAGTCACTTCACCCAAAAATCCAAGGGAAATTTCCATGTGTTCATGACTAGCACACAAGGAAGAAAGGAGGACCTCACCTCACCCAAAAGGCAACGAGAGGTACCTTTTTCCTAGTCAGCACACTCTGACAAGACAGTCCTAAGATCAAGGACCCTTTTGGATATTTCTCCCATGAGGTCTTGAACCTGAAACCCTTGCCTTTCTCTTTTCTCAAGTTAAGGCATGGAGCCGTCGTCGAAGGTCACCCAGACACCGGCAGTAGATGATCTTGGAAACGTAAAATGATCATATCTCACAATCCAGCTGTTGGATCGGCCGGAAACTTGGATCGAGGACATTTTGCCATCTGTTCTTTGCATTGGTGGATACCAATTGAAGATCGGAGTAGGTATCTGGTTGTTTCTTGAAACTTGCTCCGATGGACTGGAAACTAAGCTGGATGACCCAATTCCCAACATAGCCACCAGATAATTTGATCCAGGTCAGTGATAATGCATTCACGAACAAAGTGATGCTCAAAATTTATGTGCTTGGTGCAAGAGTAATTCACACTTTCATCTTTTCTACAATCGCACTTGTGTTTAGATTGTCACAACGTAGAGTGATGCAGTGAATGAGAACATGCAGTTGCTGCAACAAGGGGCAAGCTGAAGAGTTTCACGTGTACCTCCACCAAGGGTCGCATGCTCAGCCTCCCTTGAAATCCTTGCCAAACATCCTTGCGTGCCAACTTTCAGGAGAAAACAGTGCCCCCCGCCAGGAATATACAACTTCTACGACTGCGAGCATCAGAATCATGTGCTAAGGCGATGTCTATGATGCCATCCAATACAAGTGAGGGGTGTGCTCTAAAGTAGAGACCGAGAATTTGAATCGAGAGAGAGCACATCACACCAAAAGTACGGCCTTGAGGTGTCGCTCCCTTGGATACTGAGAAAACAGTGACAAAAAGTTCACCGCAAATACTACATTAGCATGAGTGGTTATGATGAGGTACATGAGAGAACCAATAGCACTCGGATATTATGTTATGTCTACTTTTTGTGTGTAAGGTGGGTCGGTGAGAGTCACACTTTGTGTGTTATGGGCATCTGAACTATTTCACATGTTTTCAATATGAAGAGAGAAATGACAGCCCAAAAGCTCATAGAAAAGATACCTACCGCATCACATAGTGGGTGACACACGCAAAAGGGCCAGTTTTCTCCAAAGTACATCCCAAAACCATTGTTTTGGCCGTCATTTGATTCAAAGGCATTCGAATGTAGAACTGTTTAAACCTGTGGATGTAGAGTTGAAGCAAAACAGAACAGTTATACACGTGCATGGGTACAGAATCGACCAGTGGATGCACAATGCAACAGCATGCATATCGGGGCCAAGGTCAATTCACCGAGAAAAGGGGCAGAGTGCCCAAGAAAGTCTCTGTGATGTTATGGCAGCTGTCCTGCAGCTTTGGGTGGGTGGATCACTACCCAATAGTGCTCTATTTCCAGTTGGATTTGAACGTACATGTACACAGCTAAGTGGTCACATTTAACTGTGTTTACACATGACAACACATGATACACATGAAAACATTCCACTCGTGCATCACACACAACAAGGTCATGTCGCCACTTAGGAGTTGAGTCCGACACTCAGTAAAGGGCGGCTACACACCAATGCACAAATGGAACTGACATTGTGACCCATTGAATATCAGAATTTGGGTCTATCATAAAACTCCTCTAGAACCCACATGCATGTTTGGAGATAGACCAAGGCATGCGAAAGTTTCCGAGGTCCTGCCTCTACCACGAGCAAAACCAAATAATTAAGAGCATTGGAGCACAAATTCATAAGGCCACATCATTGGAGCTAGTAGCTTATGCTTGGAGCTCCATAAGTCACCAATGGCGATGTTGATCTTGTGTAGCAAGGCTCCAGCAGCAGCCATTGCAAATAGTCTCCTGTACACGTGTGTGTGCATGTGGAGTAAGGAAAGCAGGCATGCCATGTGTGAAGGGCCACAAATGGACCACAAACAACTCTCCCCCACGACCCACAGCCAGAGACTCTACACGCCAAGGCAGGAACACATAAGAGCAGTACTGGAGCAGAATCCAGCCCTGATGGATAGAGAGTACAGTGAACAAGGCTCAATCAAGGTCACGAGGGGCATGAAGACAACAACATGTACGCCGCATTCAAACAGGCTTCTGTTGAGCGCCTTCGTAAGAACATCAGCCCGCTGTGACAAAGGATCCACACGGATCCTATCTGGATCTGTGGTCCGGACATTCAACCTAGATCCGGATCTGGGGTAACAGATCCATGTATTCACAGTTCCTTGGATTCACCAATCATAGTTTCAGATGCATTGATCTGGTTTTTCCAACATCGTTGTCAAGAGTGCTGCTTCCTGCGAGGCAGCACTATCGGCAGCATTGATGTGCTAAGTTATTGGATAACATCGCACCATTGATTTACATTGATGTTGCAATGATATACATCAGTGGCTGCATATGCCTAGTACATAGATAGTGGATGATGCTATCGATATTGTGCGGTTGGTCAATTGACAGTTTCCACGCTACGAGGCCAAAAAACGATGGAAATAGTGTTCTAGGCTGGAAGTGTGACATGTTTAAGATGTTTGACAGGCCTTATTCATGTACCCTCCATGGAATCAGGCAGAAAAACATCTTGCCGTTTGAAAATGAAGAAGGAATGTTGACTATCTGAGTTAAGAAATGCAAGTTTACATTCTCTATAGGTGAGTTGAGCTGACACACTTGCCAGGTTTTTTGACTCCCACGTCTCCTCCTCCTTGCCTGGATCCTGGTCAGCATCCGGAAATACAAGCCGGATCCAAAATCCTGGATCTGGAACCAGGGATCCGCGTCTAGATCCGGATTCAAGGATAGTTACCGCGGGGCCTAAGATCTGTGTGCAGCCTAAGCTGTGACCACGTGTCCATTCACACAACTTGAATAAGGTCAGTGGCAATTCATTTATGCACAAAGTGATGCTCCACGTTAACATGTTTGGTGCACGAACTATGCATGCCATCATTTTCAGAAGCGGCCTTTGTGTTTTAATTGTCACAACAAAGAGTGATGCAACAAATGGGCGCTCACTCAAGTGATGTGAAAGCTATCAAAACCAGATAGCTTCACACATTTATGCATCGAGTGTGATGTACTTGGTCTCACCAAAGCTCCCAACATGCAGCCTTGCTTGCCGCTCTTCCAAGACATGGCAGTCCCAAAGATTAAGAAGATGAATCCAGTCCGGCTTCGAGCACCTGAGTCTTGTGCCCAGTCGCTGTCGGTGAAACCATCGACAATGGCTGTGCTTTGAAGCACAGTCCTATGCTTGGTGTAGAGAGTGCATAGCGGAAAACACGAACTGCGGCCTTGAGGTGATGTTATCTTGCACACTGAGAGAACTAGGACAAACTTCCATTGCAAAAGGCAATAAATGCATGAGTCATTGTGGCCAGACAAATGAAAGAGCCGATGACATGCAAGAAGGAGGTGACATTCAACTCCTCCCCTAGCTTTGACACATGTAACAATTTCAATAGTGACTGTCCTGCTGATTTCATCGGCGTAGAATCTACGGGCACAGATGCAAGCAAAGGCAAGAACCACTCCTCCAGGCTGCGCACATAGACAGCTTGGTGAACATGTAACATTTTCTGTTGATGGTCACGTTCAAGCCCTATGCCTAGGAAGACACGAGCTGGACCGAGGTCCTTCATTTTGTGTATAGCTTACAAGAGCTCTTTGATAGCTAAGGCAGCTATGAGACTAGGAGAGAAATGAGGAGATCATCAACACGTCATGCTCTTGGCTAGATTTAAACAAATTTTTGGATTGTTTTTTTTATTGTTATTATTAATACAAGATTTTGGGGATTTCCCATCGAATGTAGTTGGCTGGTCCTTGTCAAAAAGTGCCCCTACCATGGATGTTGTTTGCCGTTTACCTGGTTCGACCACTAAGAAGTGGTTGAATGTCTAATATGATTGCAGATTTGGACTCCCTGGATTTTTCCATGCGGTTTTCAGCTTTCATTTTCTCGATTTGGTTGAGAATTCAGAAAGTTAGCACCATCCCAAGTTTGGGTGGTAGGTGGGTGAAATCTGGGTGTCATTAGTGACTGGATAATTCCACCACCAATGGTTCGAGTTTGACTTCAATGTGCTCCAAAGGAACGTAGGCCATAAAGGAAGGGACATGGGAGGTCTCTTGGACTAGAGCAAGCCTCCCCCCACGTTGGAGGGCCAGGTGTAGGTAGCCACGAATGCTATGCAAGCAAGCAAGTAAGTGGCAAGCGGCGGAACAAGCCATGGATCGGGGAAAGCTCAAGACTAGAGAGGATGAGCAAGTAGTTGAGACACAGGTTTTCGAGTAACAAGTGAGCGANATTGTATCCCCCATTTTGGCACGTGAAGTTATTACTAAACTAAGGCTTGTGACAAGGCTGGTGCTGAAGCCACCACTTGGTAGCTTGACGGAGACACCACCACTGTGCACGTCATGCTGCGTCACAGTCTTGCACCAGGGAGCCTTAGTCCAGTTCAATCACCTGCAGTGGTGAGGTGTGTGCATGCATGGAGACAAGAGGGCACTTGCGTGTGTTTGTGACAATAACCAACACTCCCCCATGACCCACAGACGAACAGGCCCCACACACACAGAACACAGAACGAGGAGTACATCACAGGATTCACATCAACCAGGGGCATCACGAGAGCGCAGCAAGCCAACCGCATGCACGGCCGCTTTAAACATTCCACTGCTGAGCGCTTTGGTGAGAAAGTCTGCACGCTGTTGACGAGTGTCGACCCAGACAACCTGGACTTCCCCAGCCGCAATGCGCTCGCGTACAAAGTGATGCTCAATGTTGATGTGCTTAGTGCGAGAGTGATGCATGCCATCGTGCTCAGCAATCGCCTTTGCACTCTGGTTGTCACAGCGCAGGGTGATGCAATGAATGGGAACACGCAACTGCTGCAACAGGCGGGACAGCCAAACACTCTCACACGTACCTGCACCCAGTGCCACGTACTCTGCTTCACTGGAACTTCTGGCAACACAACCCTGTTTTCCACTCTTCCAGGAGACAGCAGTCCCTCCGACGAGGAAGATGTAACCAGTACGGCTGCGAGCATCTGTGTTATGTGCCTAGTCACTGTTTGTGTAGCCGTCAACGACTACTGAGGGCTGAGCACGGTAGCAGAGCCCTACGCGTGCAGTGGACAACGCGTAGCGGACGACGCGTAGTGCAGCCTCGAGATGCTTCTGTCGAGGCTAGGAAATTGACTGCGAAGGCCACGTCCGCCCGAGTGGTGGTGGCGAGGTACATGAGAGAGCCGACTACACTGAGGTAGTCGGTGACGTCGACAGACTCCCCTAGCTGCACTGAGTCCAGTGACTTCAACAAACGCTGACCTGCTGGAGTCATCGGTGTGGACGCGATGTCTGCAAGCAAGGGGGCAAAACGCTCCCCCAGTGTGTGTATGTATGCAGCCTGGTGCACATGCAGGGTGCGACGCTGACGATCACGCTCGAGCTCCATCCCCAAAAACACCCGTGCAGGACCTAGATCCTTCATCTTGTACGCAGACTGTAGGAGGTCTTTCACTGACTGGACAGCTGCTGGGCTGGGTGAGGCAATGAGCAGGTCATCAACGTAGACCAACACCGCCACAAATGGCTCTGAAGGGGCGCTCAAGAAGGGCGCTGGATCAACCGTGCTGCGACGGTAACCTCCCCGCTTGAGAGTCAAGGAGATCTCCATGTTCCAACACCGCGGTGACTGCTTGAGCCCATAGAGGGCTTTGCGCAGTCGCCAGACCTTGCTCGTGCCATCGGTGAATCCCGGGGGCTGTATCATGTAGATTTCTTCATCGAGCTTCCCGTGTAGGAAGGCGTTGTTGACATCCATCTGCTCTAGTTCCCAATCGTGCTGGGCGACGAGACTCAAGAGTGCTCTAGCAGTGGTATATCTCCCGACCGGTGCGAAGGTCTCATCAAAGTCAACGCCGGGAATCTGGGAGAACCCCTTTGCTGTGAGGCGTGCCTTGTACCGGTCGACAGTTCCATTGGGCTTCAGCTTACGCCGAAGGACCTATCGGGCGGAGACTGCCTTGCGACCTGCAGGCAGATCCACGAGCTCAAAGACTCCATGGTCTTGGAGGGCTGTGAGCTCCTCCTCCATGGCCTTCTCCCAGAGGGCAGCGTCTGCCGCCTCACGAGCCTGCCGGACAGTGGTGGGTTCAGGAGGGAGAGTGGGGAGGCCAGCGGCTGCAAAGCATGCGGCGACATAACCGGCGATAGAGGACTCAAGAGCACTGTGGAACTCGTGGGCTACAAGAGCATAGCCAACTGCAGAGTTGGGGTGTACAACGCTCACAGACAGGCCCAGTGCATCGAGGCCGGTGGGGCGCANAGGCCAGCGGCCGCAAAGCATGCGGCGACATAACCGGCGACAGAGGACTCAAGAGCACTGTGGAACTCGTGGGCTACAAGAGCATAGCCAACTGCAGAGTTGGGGTGTACAACGCTCACAGAGAGGCCCAGTGCATCGAGGCCGGTGGGGCGCGCTGAGGGACCAGCTGTGGAGGATGAGGCTCTGGAGCGGGTGACTCGTTGAGAGGCAGTGGACGAGCCAGCCAGGACAGACTCAGCAGGCGCCCTAGAAGAGGAGGGCTGAGAGGGCTGAGAGGGCTGAGAGGACTGAGAGGGAGGAAGAGCACGAAGTCTCCCCCCACGAGTGTAAGGCTCTGGACCGGGAAGCCGAGCCTGAGGCGCGTCACCTGCGGTGGTGTCAAGCACCGGAGAAGCTGCAGAGCCAGGAGATGAGGTGGGAGTAGAGTGGGCAGTGGACTGTGCGGGAGTTGGTGCCGAGTGTGAGGACTCGGGACTGGCGGTGGACGGCGAAGACACAGGGCTGCCGGCTGAGGACAGGGGCGACCCGGACGCCGGGGAGGGCACTGAGGCCCCCGACTCAGAAGAGACGGAGTCCCCGTCACTGTCCGTGGGAGTGACAATAGGGGAAGTCGTGTGAGAGGGAGACGTGGACGCACGGAGATCGGAGGCTGATACAGACCCACCCCCCCAAGCCGACGAAGCGAGGAGAGGGAAGATGGAGGAGTGACATGGGACAGGTCACGGGGGAAGACATCCTCAAAGAAGAGGGCGTCGCGTAACTCGATGACGCGGGAACGGTCCGGGTCCCAGAAGCGCCACACCTTAGACATGGCAGAGACACGAAGAAACGTGCAGAGGTGAGCATGAGGACTCAGTTTGCCATCACGGAAGTCCTGGGGCAGCCAGACGGCAGCCACACAGCCCCAGACACGAGCCAGACGGAGGTCAGCACGGCGACCGTACCAGCGCTCAAAGGGGGTGACGTGGCGAGGAAGGAGACCGTGTGGGACACGGTTCCACACCCAGGTCATGTAGCACATGGCCTCGAAGGAGAAGACGGGAGAGAGGGAGGACTCGCTGAGGAGAGTACGAACACCATCAGCGAGGGTGCGGTTCCACTGTTCAGAGACACTATTCTGCTGGGGTGTGTAGGGGGCCGAAGGCTCCATACACACCCCACGAGAGGTAAGAAAGCGGGCGGTGGGACCCATGAACTCGCCACCACGGTCACAGCGAAAGACTTTGAGCCGGCGACCACAGGCCAGTTCAGCTTGTGGCAGCCAGGACTCAAGTGTGGGACAGACGTCACTCTTTTGCCGAAGGGCAAAGACCCAACGCATGCGAGAAAAGTCGTCTGTGAGACAGAGGACATAACGACCGACACTCCCAAGGGCGTCATGGACAAGAGGTCCCATGACGTCAGCGTGCAGGAGATCAAGTGGGTGAGACGTGCGAGACTCGGACGTGGAGAATGGGGAGCGGTGCATTTTGCCTTGAGCGCAGTCGAGGCAGTCGGTGGGACAGGGTGCAGAGAACGTGTTGGCATCAAGGCCATGGGCAGGCATGTCCCGAAGCATACTGTCAATGGCGGCAGTGTGAATGTGACAGAGGCGACGATGAAGCAACTGCGCATGTGCATGAGTGAGGGAACGAGCCACATGAACAAGAGCAGTCGAGGAGGGATGGGGTGCAAACGAGGACACGCGGAACAAGCGGTCACATCGAGTGCCACACAGTAAGACACGACCAGTAGTGCGATGCATGACAGAGGCAATGCCCCAGTTGGATGAGAAGTCCATGCCCTGGTCGTCGAGTGTCGTAACAGACAGCAGACTGAGCTCAAGAGCAGGCACATAGAGAACGTCAGGGAGGAAGAGCTCCCCCCCAGGGCCAACGAAACGGACGACACTGACACCCTGGACGGGGAGAAGGTGGCCAGAGCCAGTGCGTACAAAGCGAACAGAGCCAACGGGACCAAGTGACACAAACAAAGAACGACAGGAAGTCATGTGGTGGGTGGCCCCTGGATCAAGAATCCAGAAGCCACCCGTCACACGGACAGACGCAGGGTCACGACTCACAGCGGCAATGGCAGAGCGAGGAGAGAGGCGCTGACCACAAGCGGCAAGACAACGAGGGAGACGGTACGACTGCCACTCCTCAATCCATGGGATGTCAACTGGGGGACACCCCTGAACATGACCAGGGGGGGTCCACGAAGAGACGAATCAACAGCACACGCAAGGCCCTCCTCAACCAAACGCACACTCTCACCTCCCTGATCACGGAGGTGACGTTGGTGAACGGCGTGAGAGAGTGCAGAGTCCAGCTGGCGGTCGTCCTCAGGTGGTCCGGTGATGAGTGCGGTAGAGGAGGGATGCTGGAGACCGGGGGTGGAGGAAGCCCACGCTGGAGGTGAGTAGAAGCCAGAGGGAGGCCCGAAGTAGACAGGGCCCCCAAACCCCGGGGGCCAATCCCAGGGTGCGGATGGAAGAGGTGAAGAGAGGGCAGTGTTGTAGGCATCAGCTGTAGGCAATGGGGAAGAAGAGTGTGCAGGGCCACGACTCGACCCCGCAGAGGTGGAGGAGCGTGCAAAGCCGCCACCAAACCCTGAGGAGCGTGCCCAGTGGGCACGCATGGCGGAGGCCAGGCGTGCATCATCTGGTGGTACAAGGCACTTGGGCGCTGCATGACCAGTGGCGCCGCAGTTCCAGCAAGTGACAGTGCTCATGGAGGAAGAGGAGAATGCGGCGCTATCAGAATCGCGACCTTTGCCACCCTTCCCCTACCCGCCACCGCCAGAGCCACCCCCTCGGCCTTTACCTTTACCACTCCCTCCACCACGACCACCCCCTTGGGAAGCAAGAGATGTGGCAGTAGTAACAGAGGTGGAGATGGAGGACGAGCTAGAGACTGAGGAGGTAGAGGAAGAAGGAAATGCGGTGGCTGCTGCTGCAATGGCGGCGCGGTGAATGCATTTATTCTGCAAGGAGCTCCACCAGCCGGTAAGGCGTTGGGAGGTGAACTCCCATAAGGCCCCAATGCCAGGGGGTGCGTCGGCGGGAACAGGAATGGCCGCCAGACGCTCTAGCTCTGTGGCTTTCACTTTGCGAAAGATATCGCTGAGCTCTGGGATGAGGCCGTTGACGATGGAGAGAACAGTAGGGAGTTGGCCTGGGGCGGCCTTGCCGAGGTCACGTAGCAGTCGCAGACTGCGGGCCCAATAGGCGTCAGCAGTCTCGTCAGCACGCATGGAGAGCGTGTTGAACTAGACGTTGAGGACGCTCTGTGCTGCATGTCCAGTGACTGTCGTGCGCCGCTTGATCAGGGCATAAGCCCCAACCGGGTCTACGGGGGTGCGGCGTGCAGTGTCAGCATTGTACGACCCAATCTCATCAGTGAGATCGTCTGGTCCAGCGCGAATGAGGGCACGGACCGCTCGTGCCGACTCAGAATCGACTGGCACAGAAGGTGGAACAGCTGAGGGGTTTGGTGCATGGTAGTATTCCCAGAGCCGTTCCCCCTGCGCCCAGGCACTGAAACGAACCTCCCAAGAGTGAAATGTAAGATTGGAGGTGAAATGGGATGGAGTGGAATCAAAGTCAGGCTTGCGTTGCACTGATTGAGCAAGGGCTTTGGCCGCAGCAGCGCCAGCGGCTGCGGCGACTGCAAGTGGATCAGAGGAAGATGAGCCAGCAGCAGTGGAAGCGGAAGCGGGAGAGGTGGAGAACGCTGCAGCAATGCTAGCGGACTGAGTGCTGCGCAATGTGGGCTGGAGACGATTCAGGACCAAGTCAGCAATGTGATCGGCGAATGTCTCTTGGTCAGCCTGCTCAGCCCGCAGTTTTTCCTCAGCANTTGCACTGATTGAGCAAGGGCTTTGGCCGCAGCAGCGCCAGCGGCTGCGGCGACTGCAAGTGGATCAGAGGAAGATGAGCCAGCAGCAGTGGAAGCGGAAGCGGGAGAGGTGGAGAACGCTGCAGCAATGCTAGCGGACTGAGTGCTGTGCAATGTGGGCTGGAGACGATTCAGGACCAAGTCAGCGATGTGATCGGCGAATGTCTCTTGGTCAGCCTGCTCAGCCCGCAATTTTTCGTCAGCAGCGCGCTGAGCACTGAGAGCTGCCTGCAACGCAGTGCGCTCGTGCTGAAGCTCAGCTTGCAGTGTTGTGTATTGGTCATCGTCAACTGGCATTGTGCTAGTGGTGTGACTCTGCCGAGGAAAATTTTGGCAGAGTTTCCCTTGCCACAGTGGGCGTGGGAATGTGAGGTATCGATGTTGGAAGTTTGCTGCAAGGCAACAACCTGGACGCACGAACACGCCGATACAGGAAAGGCAGAGAGAGCGAGAGAACAAGAGAAGCCAAGCTCACCACGCACGGCAGTGTAGAGAGAACAGTGGCGGCAGGGCCGCAGCAGCTGAGGAGGCGGCGACTGCAACAAAAGCTAATGCGGTGACAATGAAGTAGGTTACGCCTGTCAGGGCTGCACCTGACAGGGTGGAGACGACTGTAGCGGACAAGACCAACAGTTGTATGAGCCGAGTAACTGAGGGTGATGAGGAGGGTAGAGAGGCAGCCTGTGTTGTGGAGGCGTGAGCGGAGTCAACTGCACTGGAGAGTGCTGTGGCTGCTGCAGCTGCGGCGGATGCAACTGCGTTTGCTACTGCGGCAATCTGAGTAGCTACGTTGACAGCAGCTGCTACCAAAGGTCCCTGATCAACCGCTGCAGTGTACGTGTCGATGGCTCGACCAGCAGCAGTGCTGGCTGGCGCACGTGCGGCACGTGCAGTGGCTGCAAAGGTAGTGGCAACGGCAGCGCTGGATACAAGGGTAGCCTGCAGGGCTGTAAGAATATCAGGAGACGAGATGGGCGAGGACTCTGCAGCTGTTGCGGCTGGAGATGCGGTGCAATGCGGAGCGCATGCTTCTGATGCTGCTATTGCAGAAGGTGGAGCTGCACCACGGGGAACAGCACGGCGGTGTTGCTGGCGCGTCCTATGGGCAATGGGCGGGCTTACTAGAGAGTGACGAGGTCGGTGGTCCCGTTCTGGTGCTGTTGCCGGTTGGTTCAACGACGTCGGAGAGTCGTCGTCGGCCGACTGGCAATGAGCTGCGTAGTCCCTTGCGTCCGCCCACGCGTAGTGATCAGCAGGATCGTAGTCTTCACCGAGGTGATACCCCGGACTGCTGCGGCGCACCCTCGACCATACTTCTGTCTCCGCCCGCTCCTCGTAGTACGTAAGCTCCTCGTCAGTGCGTGCACGGTTTCGAGCTGCCGTGGATGACGGAGGGGCGGGCTCGATCTCATGCGGAGACGCCAGCGTTCTGAATGCTGGGCTGCCTCAGGGCAGCCCGAGGTGATTGGGAGTGTGCTGGGATCAGGCCTGGCTGCAGGGTTGGAGCTGTTGCTCCAAGGGCTGTATGTGAGCTAACGATTGCTGAGCGATGATGATGCACGTGAGATGCGTACACCAGGCCAAGGCTACACACAGCGTGGAGATGCATAGGGTGTGGCCCAAGTATCCGTCGTGTGTACGCAGACATACACGGCGGAGAAGTGATGCTGCAGAGATGGTGGCCCGAGAGTGGGGCGAGTAGGCATCACCACGTGGCGGTGATGTCACAAGTAGATCGCTTGAAGCTAAGAGTGTGCCCTCGTGAGTCACGGGTGCGACACTTGCAGCTACACAGAACGGCGGCTGCTGCTGCTGCTTAGGCTGCCACGATCATGAGGGGTACGGTCGAGGCCAAGAGTGTGCCCCGTGAGTCACGGCTGCGAAGCTAGCGGCTGCACAGAACGACGGATGCTGCTGTTGCTTAAGCTGCTACGGTCTCGTACTGTGGCTTGCGCGAGATCACCCGTGACTTAGCAGTGGCTTGAAAGAGGTTCACTGGTGCGATGCCAGCGGCTGCACAGAACGGCTGCTGCTGCTGCTGCTTAGGCTGTCACGGTCTCGAGCCGTGGCTTGCGCGGGATCACCCGTCACCTGGCAGTGGCCCGAGTGAAGTTCACGGGTGCGATGCTAGCGGCTGCACAGAATGGCTGCTGCTGCTGCTGCTTAAGCTGCCACGGTCTCATGCTGTGACTTGTGTGGGATCACCCGTCACTTAGCAGTGGCCCGAATGAGGCTCACGAGGTCTTAGGACTGTCGCGGCGGGAGGGGTAGCCCTCCTGCTCTGATACCAGTAGGTAGCCACGAATGCTATGCAAGCAAGCAAGTAAGTGGCAAGCGACGGAACAAGCCATGGATCGGGGAAAGCTCAAGACTAGAGAGGATGAGCAAGTAGTTGAGACACAGGTGAGAAAGTGCGTAGAAGCTTCCTAGCAACACAGCCGTTGACCGGGCTTCAGTGCCTAGTCAGAAGGTGACGACAGTCGCAGGTCGTACACACAACGGCAAGAGTTTGGCTAGGAGACACAAGTCAAAGTGTCAGAATGCTTCAACATAGCATATGCAGAGAGAAATGACAACTGACAGGTCCAGGGTATAAATACCTGCCGCGGCGCACGGCGGGTGTCGCACGCGGCAGTCCAAGAGCTGTCCTAAAACCGGCCCAAAACCACTGTTTTGGCCGTAACTCTGCGCACACATGTCAGAATCCTACGCCGTCTGAACCTAGACGTGCAGAATCAAAAGACGCACGCAACGACTGGTCACATGCATGCATCCATCGACTGACAGCGAGTATANTCAGAATGCTTCAACATAGCATATGCAGAGAGAAATGACAACTGACAGGTCCAGGGTATAAATACCTGCCGCGGCGCACGGCGGGTGTCGCACGCGGCAGTCCAAGAGCTGTCCTAAAACCGGCCCAAAACCACTGTTTTGGCCGTAACTCTGCGCACACATGTCAGAATCCTACGCCGTCTGAACCTAGACGTGCAGAATCAAACGACGCACGCAACGACTGGTCATATGCATGCATTCATCGACTGACAGCGAGTATATAATGCAAAAACATGCAAATGGGCCTCATGCCCAGTCCGCCAAAAGGCGCCTACAAGACGTAGAAGGCACAGCAAGGAGTCCCGGTGACATCTGGGGCTCTGGAACAGTGGTCGGTCAGCTCTAGACGGGTAGTCCGCC
The DNA here is from genome assembly GCA_023375785.1 of Penium margaritaceum. NCBI lineage: Eukaryota > Viridiplantae > Streptophyta > Zygnematophyceae > Desmidiales > Peniaceae > Penium > Penium margaritaceum. The sequence continues at coordinate 115,119 of SZWC01007018.1, forward strand.
GGCTGTCGTCGCGCCGGTGTCACCAAGGCCGCCTGCCTCAGGGATCTACACGAGTATGGACACGGCCGAGTGGTCACCATAAACTGTACAGGAACGGCACAAAGCATAATACTCCCCCATGACCCGATGGTATGCATGTCCATACGCGTGCAACACTGGTATAACCACATAGAGAGTGACACAGACAGATGAGACGGCAACGTACATCCCACACTCAACCACTGTCACGCACGGAGCGAAGCCCAACAGAACGAATGGCCACCAGGAACTTTCCACGGGCAAGTGCCTTCGTCAAGAAATCAGCTCGCTGCAAGTCAGTGCCAACCCACATGATGGAGATCACGCGTCGCTCCACTAGATCACGAACAAAGTGATGCTCAACCGCAATGTGCTTTGTGCGAGCATGAAAAATACCAGAGTTCTCCGCAATGGCGAGAGTACTCTGGTTGTCGCAACGCAGCACAATGGCGGGTACTGACTGCCCAAGCTCAAGAAACAAGCGCTGCAGCCAAACTGCCTCAGCAGCCCCTGCCCCCAAAGCCACATACTCTGCCTCCAATGAGCTACGTGCGATGCAGCCCTGCTTCCCGCTTCGCCACGACAAAGCAATACCACCGAGCAGAAACACGTAGCCAGTGCGACTGCGCCCGTCAGGACTCCAAGCCCAGTCGCTGTCAGTGTAGCCATCAAGGACCACCGAACACTGCCGACGAAAGCAGAGTCCGAGATACGGCGTGGAGACCACGTACCGTACTACTCGCACAGCCGCGTGAAGAGCTCTCGCACATGGAGCCTGCAAGAACTAAGCAAGGAGGTTGACGGCGAACGCGATGTCGGGACGCGTGGTAGTGGCCAGGTACATCAGAGATCTGATGAGACGGAGGTACAAGGTCACGTCCACTGTCTCCCCCAGCTGTGTAGGGTCATCCACCTTCAGGGCATCCTGTCCATCAGGTGTGAGTGGTGTGGAAGCAGTGGGCACTGCACCAAGGCGATCGCTGAAGCCCTCCCCCACGACTCGTGCGTATTGGGCCTGATGCAACAACAGTGTCCGATGTCTGCGATCTCGCACAATCTCCATACCGAGAAACACCGATGCAGGACCGAGGTCCTTCATCCTGTAGGCGGTCTACAGGACAGCCTTGGCCTCCTTCATGGCCTCCAGCGACGGAGACGCGATCAGAAGGTCATCAACATAGACCAAGATGGCGGTAAACCGCTCGGGTGTCGGTACGATGAAGAGTGAGGGGTCTGCCTCGCTCTATACGTATCCTACGCGAGTCAAGGTGCCAGTGATCTCCCGGTTCCAACACCATGGAGACTGCTTGAGGCCGTACAAGGACTTGCACAAGAGCCAGACCTTGTCACTGTCCCCAAAGCCTGGTGGCTAAGCCACGTAGATCTCCTCATCCAAAGAGCCATGGAGGAACGCGTTGTTCACATCCATCTGGTGTAGTTCCCAGTCATGCTGAGCCACTACACTGAACAGAGCTCGAGCTGAGGTCATGCGGCCGACAGGGGCAAAGGTGTCAGTGTAATCAACTCCCTCAATCTGAGACAACCCCTTGACGACCAAGCGGCCTTGTAGCGTTCCAGTGAGCCATCCGGCTTCACTTTCTTGCGAAAGACCCACTTGACCTGAATCGCCTTCCTCCCAGGGGGAAGATCGACCAGCTCGTAGACTCCGTGCTCTCGGATAGCGCGAAGTTCATCCTCGCAAGCAGCTCGCCAGGCATCAGCATCCTNTCACCGCTCGCGATGCTGCGAGAGGAACGTCTGGGTCCGGAACCCGAAGCTCGCTGAGCTCCAGAATCCAGTGGTCGAAGGCGACCACCGGGCTCACGGGAGTAACCGGAGGTCGAGGGGCGCACCTCAGGCTCAGGAACAGGTACGACCACAGGGACAGGTACGACCACAGCTGGTGAGGGCATAGACGAGGCAGTCGGAGAAACCGTGCGCGGAGATGCGTGTGTGGGGGACACTGAGCTGGGGATGACAGCGGGCAAGGCTGGCCCGGACACTGAGACAGGAGTGTCAGCCGACGTAGAGACAGGAGTGGGCTGGGCTGGGTGAGACGCCGAAACAGGGGTGCCAGTGGACACAGAGGGTGATGCAGGAGGAGGCACGGGAGCAGTGGTCCCTGTGGGGTGCGAAGCTGGCTGGACAGGCCGGATCTCTAGACCAACGGCAATGATAGCCAGATCATCAAGTGCTGGAGATCGAGAGGGGACTCGAGCAGACACATCAGCCTGGCGAGGAATGGTCGCTGGCGAAGAGCTCTCCCCCATCCGTCGAGGACCCTCACAGGAAGGGACATGAGCTGTAGAGAGCGCTGTGATCGAAGTCAGATCACGGTATGTGAGTGACTAAAAAAAAAAGCGCGTCACGGGACTCAATGACACGACGGCGAGTGGGGTCCCAAAAGCGCCAGGCCTTCGACCGCGGGGAGATGCCGATGAAGGCACACAAGCGACCCCGAGGGGAGACCTTGGACCCCTGCTGGTCCTCGGTGTACCATATGGAGGCCAGGGATCCCCAGACGCGTGCGAGACAAAGATCGGCACGGTGGCCAAACCAGAGCTCGTACGATGTAACATGATCCGGAAGCGGACTTTGCGGGAGGCGGTTCCAGACCCAAGTCATGTAGGCGAAGCCCTCGAATGCGAAGGACTCCGTGAGACCGCACTCAGACCGCATGGCGCGGACCGCATCCTCCATGGTGCGGTTCCAGCGCTCAGATACACCGTTCTTCTGTGGGGTAGCAGGAGCAGAGACCTGGTGAAAAATTCCGTGCTCAGCAAAGAAAGAGTCCATCTTGCCGAGGAACTCGCCGCCGCGATCCGAGCGAAAGGTATGTAGCGTGTGGCGAGACTGACGCTCAGCCATCACGAGCCAGAGCCAAACCGCAAGGGTGGCGTCGCTCTTCTGACGCAGACTGTAGACCCACCGCATCCGGTTGAAGTCATCAGTCAGCGTCAGAACATACCGGCCCCTCTCGGACAGCGACTCGACCGAGAGAGGACCGAGCAGGTCCGAGTGGACCAACTCGAGGGGCCTCAGCGCTCGGGAACGCGAATCAGGGTAAGTGCACCGGTGCATCTTACCCTGAGCACAAAAAAGACAGTCGGTCTTGGGTGGCTTCTCGAAAGAAGCCACGTCAAGACCAAGAGCGGGCTGTGTCCGGATGAGCTTTGACACAGTGTTGGAGCCCACATGACACAGACGTCGGTGAAGCAACCGCTGGTGTTCCAGGGATAGAACACCAGTGACAAAAACGCGACCAGAGGAGGAGGGAGAGCAAGGGGAGGAGGGCCGAGCAATGCGGTACAAATCATCTACGACTGAAGCACGCAGGACAATGCTACGGGTGTCAAGAGCAGTCACAGTCGCTGAATCAGCGNCAGAGTGCAGGCACGCACAGACAGCAGACTGAGCTCAAGATCAGGCACAAACAGCACGTCAGAGAGATACAGGGGGCCAGACGGACCATCAAAGCATTCAACCCCAACACCGTGAACCGGTAAGGACTGACCAGAACCTGTACGAACAGAACGGACAGTCGTGACAGGACCAAGTACCACAAAGTCACTACGACGACACGTAATGTGGTGGGTGGCACCGAAATCGATGATCCAAGTGCCACCAGAGTCACGACTGGTGGACGTCACTGTACAACGAGCAATAGAACACTCGGCATCAGAGGGACGCTGAGCCGTCAGTGGGACGGAACGACGTACATCACGAAGTTGAGACTCATGAATCTAGTCAGTGCAGTCAGGCCCATCATCATCACATGCGGACTGTGCTCCCCCACACGTGTCATCACGAGTCACGAGGACGGACAAACAAGCAGTCTGTGACCCACTCGACAATGACAACACACTTGCACCTCCCTGAAAGCGAAGCACTAGAAGATGACGAAGCTCGGTGATGGTGCGGTCACGTGGGTCTGGATCACTGCTGCTCGCCGGTGAGGATGCAGGGACAGCTGCAGTCGTAGTCGCCGCACGTCTAGAGGAGTGTGCGGTCGACGTGTCGGACGCCGTGCGAGCAGCATGGGCAGCCTGAAGTCCGCGAGTGATGTGCTCCCAGTCGAGCGGCTGCTGGCACTCGGTATAGCGATGGGCACCTCCACAGTTGTAGCAGTGCATGGAACGGCCACAGCTACCACTGGATGACGACTGCTGCTGACCCGATCCGCGCTTCCTATTCTTCTTCTTCCCTTGGGCAGCTGCTGCAACGCCCTGCGTCTGCGTGGGTGTAGACAGGGTCGAAGAGGAGGAGGAAGATGAGGTCGTGATGGAGGAAGGTGAGGGTGACTGCAGGAGGGAAGATGGTGGTGAGGCGAGGACTGCTGCAGTGAGGGAAGTCTCCTGATGTGCTACTGCTGCCTTGCGGGCCGACGTCAACTAGAGGAAAAGCTGATGGGCCCACGGGAGCAGCTACAGGGTGGCTGAGAAAGGCTCGAGAGCAGCGTCGCTGTACCGTGTAAATATGTCGGTGTACTCCAGGTGAATTCCGAGCATGATCGTCCGAAGCGCCCACAGCTGTGTGCCCCCTGAGGTCCCCAGGCGCGTGTAGATATGCATGGCACGTCGCCAGTAATCCGCTGCAGGCTCCGCTGGTCCCTGACGGAGAGAATGGAAAGCGTGAATGTGTGATGCACGCGTGGCGTGCGTCTCTGTAGCCAGTAGGTACAACACCAGATCCCAGCCTCCACGAGGATCAGCTCCGATGCCTGTGCCAGCCTCGCCGAGGAAGGGACGGAAGTCAACGACAGTCTCGCGTGGCGTGGCGTAGAGAAGCCCTCGCATGGCCCGGGCTGCTGTCAGCACCTGTGCTGGATCCGTAGACTGGTATGGGCTGTGGTAGTAAGGCCACACTCCCTCAGAAGTGGCCCACACCTGGAACAGGATCTCCCAGCAGTCAAATCCATCCTCGCTGATGTACCGTGGAGGTGGTGCCTCAAAGTCCTTTGGCTGCCGCTCCGTGGGGAGAGCAGCCGCAGGCTGAGGAGGGCGAGTGACGAGAAAAACTCCTGGAAGGGGGTGATCACTGGGGAAGTCAGGTGACGATCGTATCGGGGACACGGGTGGAGGTCGGATACCCGTCTGCAGCTGACGGAGGCGCTCTTGTAGAAGACGAATCTCCCGCTCATGGGAGTCATCCTCAAAGCCTGGCATGAATGGCTCGTCATCAAGGAGGTCCGCAGGTGGTGGGGAGACCACACCAGGAGGTGAAGCAGGTGGGGCACCTGTCACGGGCACCTGAGCCGAGTGCTGGGTGGAGGCCGCAACGCCGGCAGCTCCCTCAGAAATCCGCAGAGGAGCCGTGGACTGAGCGCGCAGGAGCTCAGTCAGTGTGCGGATAGCGTCAGTCTGCTCTCGCTGTAGACGACGCATCTCCTCCTGCTGGCTGCGCAGGTCCTCAATGGCCTGCGAGCAAGGGCTCAATACCCCTGAAGAAGAGGAGGAGGGATCACCTGGTCCCTTCACCTTGTCGTCGGGCGAACTCATGTCGCCGCTCACTATGGGACGACAGGTCAAGTTTGCTGGATTTCAAAACCGTCTGCGTTTCTCGGAAAGTTGAAACGCTGGCAACTTTTGACATTTCGGTTGAAAATTTGGCTCAGTATGATGCTGATGTCAGCAAGTGGTTGCTGACGTCAGCACGACCTGATGACGTGAGCAACCAACAATGCTGACGTCAGCTCGTCCCCTCTTTTTTTTTTCTTGTCACGGTTCTACTGCTGCGCGGTGGCGCACGGCAGCTCCGTGGAAGCTGCACAGCAGCTTCCGCCCCGCTGCTGCTGCAGCTGTGCTGTCAGCTGTAGCAGCAGCTGCGTAGCTGCGTGTGCAGTGGTGGCAGCGGCGGCTGCGCTGCTGCTGCTGCTGCTACTGCGCGCGGTGGCTACTGCTGCGCGCGGCGCTGCTGCTGCGTGCTACAGCTGCTGTTGGCTGCCACCGCCGCGCGCTGCTGCTGGCTGCCGCCGCCGCGTGCTGCTGCTGCTGCCACTGCTGTGCTGCTGCTGCCGCCGCGAATGCCGCTGCTGCTGCTGTGCCGCTGCCGCTGCTGCGCTGCTGCTGCCGACGCCGCTGCTGCGCTGCTGCTGCCGCCGCTGCTGCCACGCTGCTGTGGCGGCCGCTGCTGCTGCGCGGCTGCCGCCGCCGCCTCTGCTGCTGCTGCTCTGCTGCTGCGGCTGTGGGGGGAAGTGGCGGCTGCACGCACCGCAGTCGCCACACACCTCTGCGTGGCGGTACGCGCTGCTGCTGCTGCCTCGGCAGCTACGATCTCACGTGGTGGGTGGAGTGCGCGGCAGCGAACGGCCGTCTCCAACGGGTCCCAGAAGATCTGCTGCAGCGGTGACTCTCACTGCTGCTGCTCTGCTGCGTCTCTGCTGCGCAGCTCGGTGAGAACTGTCTCACTGCTCTGATACCATGAGAAAGTGCGTAGAAGCTTCCTATCAACACAGCCGTTGACTGGGCGTCAGTGCCTAGTCAGACGGTGACGACAGTCGCAGGTCGTACACACAACGGCAAGAGTTTGGCTAGGAGACACAAGACAAAGTGTCAGAATGCTTCAATATAGCATATGCAGAGAGAAATGACAACTGACAGGTCCAGGGTATAAATACCTGCCGCGGCGCACGGCGGGTGTCGCACGCGGCAGTCCAAGAGCTGTCCTCAAACCGGCCCAAAACCACTGTTTTGGCCGTAACTCTGCGCACACATGTCAGAATCCTACGCCGTCTGAACCTAGACGTGCAGAATCAAAAGACGCACGTAACGACTGGTCACATGCATGCATCCATCGACTGACAGCGAGTATATAATGCAAAAACATGCAAATGGGCCTCATGCCCAGTCTGCCGAAAGGCGCCTGCAAGACGTAGAAGGCAGAACAAGGAGTCCCGGTGACATCTGGGGCTATGGAACAGTGGTCGGTCAGCTCCAGACGGGTAGTCCGCCGCCTGTCGTCGCGCCAGTGTCACCAGGGCCGCCTGCCTCAGGGATCTCCACGAGTATGGACACCGCCGAGTGGTCACAGTAAACTGTACAGGAATGGCACAAAGCACAACAGGTTTTCGAGTAACAAGTGAGCGAGGTGGTGAGAGCCAGTAGACCGGGCCACCCACGCGAGGCACTCGTCGTGGGGCCCGGCCGCCACCGAGGGATCGAACCCGACCCTGGAGCGAGCGAGCTCCAGACGGTTTCTCACACGCGGGCACAAACCGGGCGTGTGGTCCCGAGGGATCAGCAACCCGGTTCACCACTCTAGGAGCATGCAAGTATTCAATCAACTAAGAGGCATGCAATCCTACAAATTGTATCCCCCATTTTGGCACGTGAAGTTATTACTAAACTAAGGCTTGTGACAAGGCTGGTGCTGAAGCCACCACTTGGTAGCTTGATGGAGGCACCACCACTATGCACGTCATGCTGCGTCACAGTCTTGCACCAGGGAGCCTTAGTCCAGTTCAATCACCTGCAGTGGTGAGGTGTGTGCATGCATGGAGACAAGAGGGCACTTGCGTGTGTTTTTGACAATAACCAACACCAGGGAGGGCTCTTCGACAGTCCACTATCAAAGCGCCTCCCGTTACTCCTGTTTGTGGGCATGGTGGGCAGCTCCACCATGGGTTACTTCAACGGCCGTAGCAGGGGCTCTACCGCTCCGTTTTGGGCGTGTTTCTGTGCGATGTATCATTGAGGTCCAATCCACATGAAAAGCTTCATGCCCGAAAACTCTCTCTTGCGTGGGTATTGGAAAATGTTTTTGTCACCTTATACCGTTGTCGCTCAGGGGTAGTTGAGGTAACCGTTGGAGATGTGTTTTTTGGTGAGGTATGAGTGTTCTTTACTTGTTCACTTCCTTGACGATTTGTTTTTTCTACGTGCGCGTCCCTAGAGAACCGTAAACATATGAATTTTGTGGTCTTGTAAAAAGAAAATGTGCGGAACAACGCGATGGACGTAGGAGCATGGGCAGCTCTTGATATCATTTTCTACGTCCTCGCCAAGAAAGGCAAACAAAGCTACATTATGCAACATGGTCGACGTTTCCTCTGATGTAAGAGATGTCCTTGGATCAAATAAGATGTTTATAAAATTTCTAACACGTAACATTTGTAATTTGACGAAAAATATGTGAGCAAGTCCGGAAGGCGGATAGGGTTGACACTGTCTGGAGTGGTATACAGTTTGGTTTTATTGAAAGTGATTTTCAGCAATGTGCGATACAAAATGTTACCCCCAAATCTAAAATTGGGGCAAGAAAGCGATAGCTGTTTTTCTGTACTTGGCGTTCTGGCTATTATTCCCCGGAGCACAGAAAGTGGGGGTGATCTGGTTCTAAGTTTTCAGAATGGGGGTGACGTATGAAGAATCCTCAGAATGGGGGTAACGCAGAGATGGTTGAGCGAGAACAGGGGCAACTTGCAAGTCCGGCCTTTGCAAAGCGTTTAAGAAATGAATACTCTACATGTTCTGTCGAGAACTATTTTGAGCGCGAACCGCAGGCTGGCAACGCACAAGTTCGTCTGACGGCCAGTTTGGGCGGGTTTTGGTTGCGGCGGTTTTTTTGCGTGAGCATAGGGCACGAAGGCCGCGACTGAGCTGCGCAAAACACAACGCCTCGCTCTCTCTTGGCGAGAGAGGGACTCAGCGACGCCCCCAAGGGCGTCTGTGGGTATGGCAGGCAGCGTATGGGGGAGTGCAACGAATCAAGACAAGGAGGAAGACTACACGAACGCGGGTCGAATTCGCCTCGTGCACGACTGAATCTCTCGATCGGTGCCTCTACCCATTCCCATCGCGGGCGATCGCCGCATTTAGACCGCAGATTTTCACCGAGCGAGTGGATGAGCGTCCCGCTATCG
>SZWC01007019.1:59708-71022 GCA_023375785.1 Penium margaritaceum
ACAACAACTGCGCCATTCGATGGCTCGTACTTCAGGCCAACCTGTCGGGTAAAGCCAAGGCTAACAAAAGAGTCGTCCCCTCCAGTGTCAGAAAGTACGTTCACGGGAGCACCAACTAGGTGTCCTTTGAACTGCATCGTCATGTTGCCTCCACTCTTCCGAGTGAACAGACTCGACGACGGTAAGCCGAGTTTGTGATAAACATGGAATCTGTACGACGGGCGTCACAACTCCCATGATGCACCCACTCGAGTCCACATCTTGTGGGCACGTGTGAATTCGGCTAGCACCTTCCAGTCCTTAAATCTGTCTGGATCGAAATCGTCGACTAAAGGTGCTGCAAACGTGATTGTTCTCATTGCTTTGAGAGCGTTTGCTTCAATCACTGTGTTACACAACTCTTGCACAGTGATTGGTGTCGCCTGCACTAAGCAGGTTCGATCATGCATCTCGTCTGGTGATGCAAGATTTAGTGGGCAATGTCGATCAGCAAGTGCAGAATGAGGCTCAATGAGAGGGGAGAAAACAACAGAGAAATTTGAACTCGTCAAAAACTCAAATTGTTTAACATCATCGTCTGAAAACATGAACTCACGCTCGTGATCCAGTTTTACCCCTGAGTGGTCCCCACTGACGTCACTCAGGGGTGGGGAAAACCCGCCCCACGACCCTGTTGGTTACCACGGCCGGGCCCATTGCCGCGACCGCGACCCTGTCCACGGCCTTGTCCGCGGTCTCCTGCTGCACCATCCCCACGAGGTGCCGCTGCTGCAGCTAGCGCCGCGGCCTCTTGTCCACCACCAGCAGCCTCAGGGCACTGAGCCCTAAAGTGGCCCGACTGCATGCAGTTGTGGTAGAGCCCTTCGCGGAAGGCTGCGTTGCGACACTCACGCGCCGCCTGCAGCTCGTCATTCTTGCGGCTGCGCTTGTTGTTGGGACCCTTGTGTCCACCAGCCTTCTTGGCTAGAGGGTTTGTAGGCTGCTTGCCCTTGGCCCAGCCTCGCTGTCCGGCTGACCCACCAGCCCCAACAGCGTCCACGCACATGTCGCGCCCTTGATGTGCACGCGCGTTCAGCCGTGCATAAGAGTAGTGTTTTGGGTTCGCCGAATACACTTCGCTCATGTAGTCGCGCAACGCCCTCCAGCTTGTCTAAGGTTGGCCAGTGGCTTTCATGGTGGTCTTGTCCTTCAGCTTCTCGCTGGTGAGACAATCACGCAAGTACTCCAGCAGCATGCACTCTGGGTACTTGAACGTCTGAGTTCAATCGCCCTCGGTGAAGCTTTCGGCTTCCTCCACGAGTGCGGTGAACTCGCTCAAGTAGGATTCGAGCGAGCTGCCCAGCTGCCTGAAGTCCTTGATCTTGTGGAAGGCGCGCTGCGCCTCCTCACGTTGGGTGCACTTCTTGCGCACGATCGCACAGAAAGCCTCCCACGGCATGGGCTGCCACTCGAGGTGTGGCTGCTGTGCAGTCCACTCCTTGACCACGTACTTGAAGAGTTTGTCTTCAAGCCGCGTCGTGGCAAGGTCGCCCCACTAGCTGAGTGGAGCCTTGTGGACACGTAGAACGTGCTCCATGCGGTTCAGCCAGTCGGTCAACTTCACGCCCTTTCGGAAGATCTCCACACTGTGGAGGAAGGACGTGTTCATGACCGACCCCGAAGTCGTCGAGGTAGGCAAGTCGTCGCTACCACCGGCAGTGGCATCCGCAGCTGCGGCTCGCGGCGCTTGCTGCTGCATCCGCACCTGGGTCACGCTCTGCAACGCCTTGTCGAGGTCGTTGCATCGGCGGCTTGCCTCATGGGCGGCCAAGCGCTGCAGCTGGCGATCACGGTCAAGGTCCGTGATGCTCTGCCCGACGTGGGCCAGCAGGTTGGCGAACGCGAACTTGAGCTCTGATGTCGTCAGAGCATCGGCGATAGCCTCCAGGGCCTCGCGTTGTCCGTGCACCCTTATCCACTGCAAGAGGGTATGGTTCGCGTACACGCCTCCAATGAGTCCCACCTTTCGGAGGAGACTGTCGTCGGCAACAACGCTCGAGTGGGCGCTGCCTTGCCCCATAGCGGCCGCATTGTAGGAAGGAGGGTCCGCCCCCAATCCTCCGAGTGGTGCCGAATCTCCACCACCGGTGGTGATCTTGAGTCGGCCTGCGGCTTCGACAGCGAACTCCGCGAGCCTACGACGGACATCGCGAATTGCCTTCGCGGCGACGTCGTCCGGCTTGTTCTCGCGGGAACTCCCCGTGTGGCTGCTTTCAACGCCCTTGCTGCTCTCGGCAGTCTCGCTGCCGTCGGCAGCTTCAGGCGATGCGGCGGGCGTCTTGCCCTTCTCAAGCAATCAGCTGGAGTTCGTCGCACGACGATGTCGATGGTCACGATCCTCGTCGCCTTCGCCATCGTCCACGTCGTGCTCTTCGTCGGGGTCCTCCTGCGGAAGATCCTCCTCCATCGCGTCGTCCGTCGCATGGGGGTCGCCCATGTGCGCGTCGACGTGCTCGTCGAGTACCTTTGCGGCCTCCGCACGCTTCTCGGTGTCGCCGAGGTTCGCGTCGGTTGCCTTAGGTGGCACGGTTGCCTTAGGCGGTGCGGTTGCCTTAGGCGGCACGGTTTCCTTAGGTAGTACGGTTGCCTTTGGGTTGGCAACCGTGCTCGCAGCGGCGGCTCCCAAAACTTGGAGTCTGCCAAGGACGTGTGGTGAGCACGTCACCACCTTGCCCTTGTTGGCCTTAGACGGTCCGACACTTGCCATCTCGTCGCTTGTGCAACTAGCAGGTGAAGATCGTTGTGAGGATCACCCCACAACGTTAAGGAGGAATCGCCTCCCACAAACTCCTTGCTCTCACGATCGGTGAGGCAATTGTAAACTCAATCTCTACTTTCCTAGGCCGCCACGTCGGCACAAGGTCGTGGATTTTGGAACTAGACTTCCTAAGCCGTGACTCACGGCGATTGGCAAGCACTAGTACCTAGGAAAACAGAGAATTACAATACAAGGAATTGACAAGAAGTGTGAGTACCGCTCACAAAGCTAGGACAAACAATAGGAGAGGAATTACACAATTCCTAGCAATTCCTCCAATCCTTCTTCTAGCTTCTTGTCTTCTTTGACCTCCTCTTGAGTCTTCTTTGCACGTCTTGCGCCCTTTGGCGGCGTCCTCCTTGAGCCGGCGGCGTTGGGGGGGCCGCCAAAAGTCCCCAAGTTGTCACCCTCCTTATTCTTAGGGTGCTCTCAGGTCGTGAGAGTCCCTATGCTTGGGGAGGGANGCTGTCCCAATTTTTGGATGAAGGAGGTTTGAGGGAGCCTTGAAAATAAGGAAGATTTTGTGGTTTTAGAGGTGGGAACTCCCCAACCCGCCCCACAAAAATCCTCCTAGCCTCTTGGAAGTGTGGAGAGGCTAGAAGGAAGTGGCTCCAACAAGTAAGATTTTTATCCAGCTCTGCAACGCACTTTATGGCGCTTCAATCCGTGAAGTATTGATGCCGTAGTCCCTTCTGGCATTTCTGCTGCTGCTTGCAGCTGCCGGCGGCGTTTTATCTATGTCGTAGCCGCCGTTTCCGTCGAACCCTTGGTCGCGAGGGTCGTCTGGCTCTGAGAACCACTGTAACGGGAGGAGTCTCTAGCTCTTGCTCTGAAGTCGTCGTCGGAGTTCGCAGCATGGCGTTCTCAGTCCGCGTCAGGGGTTTACCCCCTTCGCAAGACTGAGGGGCAATCGTCATCAACGACCCAGAGCAGGGAGACTCGAATATTTCGAGTCTCCGGAAGCCCATTTCCGTTTTTAACCAAACCCCTGGTTTTGGGACCCAAACCGGGGGTTTTTACCTCGAACTCGTGTGTTCGCACGAGTTATTCCGTTTGTTTTACGTCGAAGTTCGTCATAAACGAACTTCGAATTTCTTTTTGTCGTTCTGGCCCGAAATCGTCGCGTGCGAGGCACGCCGGCGATTTCGCGCCAGCTACTTCAACCTCCCCCTCGCTCCCCCTATCCCTCGTCCTCTCTTGCTCGTTTGCAAGGAGGGCGAGGGGGGGACGAGGGCACGAGGCCACGAGGCCTCGCCCTCGAGGCCCTCGTGGCCTCTCAGCCGCCGATCCGGCTGAGGCCGCGATCGGCGGCTGGCGGCTGGCCGGCCGGTGGNTGAGGGGCAATCGTCATCAACGACCCAGAGCAGGGAGACTCGAATATTTCGAGTCTCCGGAAGCCCATTTCCGTTTTTAACCAAACCCCTGGTTTTGGGACCCAAACCGGGGGTTTTTACCTCGAACTCGTGTGTTCGCACGAGTTATTTCGTTCGTTTTATGTCGAAGTTCGTCGTAAACGAACTTCGATTCATATTTTGTTGTTCTGGCGCGAAATCGTCACGTGCGGGGCACGCTGGCGATTTCGCGCCAGCGAATTTCACCTCACCCTTGCTCCCCCTATCCCTCATCCTCTCTTGCTCGTTTGCAAGGAGGACGAGGGGGGGCGAGGGCACGAGGCCACGAGGCCTCGCCCTCGAGGCCCTCGTGGCCTCTCAGCCGCCGATCGGGCTAAGGCCGCGATCGGCGGCTGGTGGCTGGCCGGCCGGTGGCCGGCCGGTCACTTGGCCGGCCGCCGGCCGTCCAGCAGGCCGGCAGCGAGCTGGCCGGCGGCCAGCGAAGTGCTGGCCGCCGGCCAGCCCTCGCTGACGCGAGGGGTGGTGTGCAACCACCCCTCGCTTCAGCGAGGTGGGAGGGCCGAACCGGCCCTCCCGCTACATTTCCGAAGGAAATTTTTCTTGGTGTATTTCAAATAGCTCGGGCCACATTATGGCATTCTGGCTACACGGCCTCACAGAGTTATAGGTCTCTAAAATTCAGAAATGTTCAAGAGTGAATGTCAAACATGAATGCTACAGACCAAAATCAAGGGATCAGGGTACGTTGCATTGGCCTGGCCATCTTTGATAGCTTCGTGCGAGCATGATTTGGGTCAGATTGTTTTCAATTTTTGTTTTGGAATGATTTTTTGCACATTGGCTACAAGGGGAGGGGGGGGGGCAAGTTATGCACTATGGTCGAGCCTCACGGTAATAAATTTTTATCCTTATTTCGCACATAGTAGGGTGTGTACAATGACTAGAATCACACTGAGACATGAGTTGGGTGCGCGGCGCTCAAGTCGAGCGACGCACATGAGGTTGTGCACCAAAAGGTCGCTTTGAGAAGTTCCGCCAAGAAGTCTACATATTTCAAGAATGTCAAGGCACATTTTAACAAAAGTCTAGTGTTGTCCAGAAGGTGGCCGAACAATATCAAAACATCGATACGCTTCGTGAAACCTCTTTCAACCATTCTATAAGGTGGTGGACCTTGTCAAAATCTTTGAAAGCAGACCACTAGAGGTCAGGGCCAGGTGGCTAAAATGCCCTCGGTCGAACATTGTAGAACTCGTGAGGTCAACGCGTAGTGGTTCATGTGTGTAGAGACATAAATACCCACTCACAGATGTTAGAGACTTGTGTACGTCAGAGACGTGACACCTCCTTTCTAGCCACAATGTCTCGACCTGTAAGCAAACATAGGCCGGTGACAATTGTAACAACAATGAATGAGGCAATCAACGTCTCGGAGGTTGTTATAGGTCTCCCAATTGTTGTGCACATCATGGTAACCGTGACACTTAACCAGATGATCGCTCGTTCTTTTATGGCATCGACGTCTGAACATGTCTTCAATCATGTGCGCCGCATCCTCACCCACTGGAATACAAGGTGGACATCCAACGTCTCTACTAGGGAGGTTCTCACTGGGTTCATGGTGGTGCTAAAGCTTTCTGGCGTGGAAGACAGGCTGGATTGTCATGTTGTCATGCAAGAAAAGCCAAGCGACAACCAAGGGTTTGCATTCACTCAATCTCAAACGGTCCCAGCCACGAGGGTTTGAACTTTACAAATTCCTCTCCTTGGAGCATGATGTTTGCTGAGGTGAGTATGAAACAATCGGCGAAGCTAAACACGTCATTGTTGTCATGTTGACACTCTCCTTGCTTCGTGGCTACTTATGTCTTCACAATATTCAATCATGTTTCCACCCACATGTTGTAGATGTCCTTTCGGTTCTTTCATCACGAGAATGTTGCTTTGGCTTTGGCAAGAAGTTCTCCGTCTACCACTTCAAACGGAATTTCACCTGTTGAGGTGGAAATTGCATCATTGTTTGTGACTTTGGAAGTAAAAAATTTGGTTGTCCAAGCAGTGTCATGTGGCTCACATAATGTGCAATACCATCCGCCTTAACTTCTTGTTTGGTGGTAGGACGACATGGAGAGTAAATCTTTGTCGCCAGTAGGATTCGTCAAACCAGAATTCATTTCTTTTCCATGTTGTAGGAAGGGGCATCTCATTTCAGCGAGAGTTTCATGGCNAGTCGGTACTCAATGTTGTAGTTCAAGTTTGACTCAAGGATCTCCATCCATCAAGTTTTTTAATGACTTAGACTTGGCAAAGTCATGAGATGTTTCAATGAGTGGTGGTCTGTAAGAACAAAGCATTGCCATCATTATACGTAGCACCTCTACGTTTTGAATGCATGCATGACAAGGAGCACCTTCTTGTCCACAACATAGTTGAGTTCTTGCCCGCACGGTTCTGGCAACATCTACGCGTCCATTTTCTCCACCTCCATTTTCTTCCAGGGAAACGTCCTTGATTTCTTCATCAGATGCATCGGTGGCCATGATCTTGTTCAGTATTGGATCTGTTGTTTGCAAGGTTGGCACCGAGGTCAGAGCATTTCTGACGGAGTTTAATGCTTCTTGTTGATAGTCCCTTCAATTACACTCAGTGGTTTTTCAAGTGAGATCAACGAGAGGACTAACACCTAGGGAGAATCCTTTAAGAATCGACGATAGTTGTAGCAGAAGCCCAAAATACTTGAACGTGCTAAGGATTGGTGGACTTCAGCCTATCAGTCGCTGCCTCCACCTCTTTTGGGTCCGTAGTGATCCGTCCCATGCCAACAATGTAGCCCCAAAACTTGATCAAACGGCGGTCAAGGTTGTATTTTGAAAGTTTTCCATAGAACCATTTTCTTCGTAAGAGCTCAAGAAGTTATTGGATATGTCTATTGTGTTCCTCTAGGGTGCGACTGTACACCGGGATGTCGTAAAGATACACGACGATAAAGTCGTCAAGGTATGAGTGAATGATGTTGTTCATCACTTCTATGAGTGTTGTAGTAGTGTTCGTGAGTCCGAATGGCATAACAATGAATTCAAAGTGCATGTACCTTCTGCACAATGTTGTTTTCTCAACTTCCTTACAAAATACTCGGATCTAATGATAGACGTTACATGTGTTGACTCTTGTGAAGCTTTGTCCCCCATGGACTTGGTCAAAATATTTGTATGTTGGCAGAGGAGGGTAGCGGTTCTTTAAGCTGATGTTGATCCATACTCGGCAGTCCACATACATCCGTGTTTTGCAGGTTTTCTATTTCACAGAAGTTACAGGAGTCCCAAAGGGTGACGNTGGCAAGAAGTTCTCCGTCTACCACTTCAAACGGAATTTCACCTGTTGAGGTGGAAATTGCATCATTGTTTGTGACTTTGGAAGTAAAAAATTTGGTTGTCCAAGCAGTGTCATGTGGCTCACATAATGTGCAATACCATCCGCCTTAACTTCTTGTTTGGTGGTAGGACGACATGGAGAGTAAATCTTTGTCGCCAGTAGGATTCGTCAAACCAGAATTCATTTCTTTTCCATGTTGTAGGAAGGGGCATCTCATTTCAGCGAGAGTTTCATGGCGAGGTTGGGATGTGTCAGAGAAGAGTGAATTGTTTTTTTGAAGAGCGTACACGTTTCAGCCACGGAGCCGTCATTAGCGCTCAATCAGATGTCGTCACCCTTTGCGAACAATCTCACAAGGTACAAGTCTCGTCCGACCATCACATCTAGTCGTCGACTTAGAGAGCCCTCTGGATTTGTTCTTCCCAGTCGGTACTCAATGTTGTAGTTCAAGTTTGACTCAAGGATCTCCATCCATCAAGTTTTTTAATGACTTAGACTTGGCAAAGTCATGAGATGTTTCAATGAGTGGTGGTCTGTAAGAACAAAGCATTGCCATCATTATACGTAGCACCTCTACGTTTTGAATGCATGCATGACAAGGAGCACCTTCTTGTCCACAACATAGTTGAGTTCTTGCCCGCACGGTTCTGGCAACATCTACGCGTCCATTTTCTCCACCTCCATTTTCTTCCAGGGAAACGTCCTTGATTTCTTCATCAGATGCATCGGTGGCCATGATCTTGTTCAGTATTGGATCTGTTGTTTGCAAGGTTGGCACCGAGGTCAGAGCATTTCTGACGGAGTTTAATGCTTCTTGTTGATAGTCCCTTCAATTACACTCAGTGGTTTTTCAAGTGAGATCAACGAGAGGACTAACACCTAGGGAGAATCCTTTAAGAATCGATGATAGTTGTAGCAGAAGCCCAAAATACTTGAACGTGCCAAGGATTGGTGGACTTCAGCCTATCAGTCGCTGCCTCCACCTCTTTTGGGTCCGTAGTGATCCGTCCCATGCCAACAATGTAGCCCCAAAACTTGATCAAACGGCGGTCAAGGTTGTATTTTGAAAGTTTTCCATAGAACCATTTTCTTCGTAAGAGCTCAAGAAGTTATTGGATATGTCTATTGTGTTCCTCTAGGGTGCGACTGTACACCGGGATGTCGTAAAGATACACGACGATAAAGTCGTCAAGGTATGAGTGAATGATGTTGTTCATCACTTCTATGAGTGTTGTAGTAGTGTTCGTGAGTCCGAATGGCATAACAATGAATTCAAAGTGCATGTACCTTCTGCACAATGTTGTTTTCTCAACTTCCTTACAAAATACTCGGATCTAATGATAGACGTTACATGTGTTGACTCTTGTGAAGCTTTGTCCCCCATGGACTTGGTCAAAATATTTGTATGTTGGCAGAGGAGGGTAGCGGTTCTTTAAGCTGATGTTGATCCATACTCGGCAGTCCACATACATCCGTGTTTTGCAGGTTTTCTATTTCACAGAAGTTACAGGAGTCCCAAAGGGTGACGTAGATGACCTGATGAATTCTTGACCGAGCATTTTGTGAAACTGCTTCCTTAGCTTGGTTTGCTCATGGTTGTTCATCCGATCGAATGGCTCAAGGAGTGCCATACAAATCTATGGACCACTCGAGAGTTGAGCATTATTTTGGTGAGCACAACTTCACACGCACAGGAATCATGAAGCTCCTCTATCACACTGTTTTTTTGTTGGAGCATATGGGTGTTGAGGCTCTCAAATCCCTAAAACGTCCTATTACCGATCTCCTTTGATGTGAGCTTCTTAGCAGATTCCTCCCATGATGCCAGGTGTCGTCGCGGTAGGCAACAGCCAAGTACCATTCTCTTCACACGAGGCGAGCTCATGTCTTATATCTCCCTCCCATTCATCCCCATCCTTCCGCTGCAATGCCTCCTTGATGGTCTCGGACTCCTCTTCCACAACGAATACTCAAGAAACCCCAGTCCAGATTTTCTTCACGAAATCATATTGTTTCCCATCCTCCATGCGCGTCCCCTTCTCCGAGGCTGCTAATGTAGAGGCTCCTGCTATTGCTCTCTTGTGGCACCACTTTCACCGCTGGCCTGCTCCCCCTCCCTCGGGGACCGTGGAGATGCGGGCTCAATCCCCGCCTCCTCATTGGGCTCCATTGTTGCCGGCTCTTTGGACTCATTTTCCGACTCGGTTGAATGCAAAGCAGCCGCTCCCCCATTCCCCAGATGGTTCTTGTTGCTTGGAGTTGCTCGTACGTCACCCTCTTTTGCGTTCTCCAGTGTCTCCTTCTCGAGGAGTGGCAGCCACTCCCCATGCTTGGAAATACCCGCGTCCTTGTCCATCCAATGCCTGTCCTCTTTGAACATGACATCATGACTCTTCACGATCTGTTGCCTTCACACGTCAAAGAGCCGGTACGCTTTGCTCCTGCTCTCGTAACCCGACGCAGACGCACTGGAGAGTCTGCAGGTCCAGCTTGCCCCGCCCCTCCCGTGCCTGCACAACAGCATGTGCAACGCAGCCAAATGTGTGTAGGTGCGCCACAATTGGCTTCCTCCCGTTCCACATCTCTTGTTCCATCTTCCACACACTAGACTCCGCATCTTTTAGTGGGTTCGTCGGTGTCAGGTCCATGATGCACGTCGCTGTCCATGTCGCCTCGCCCCAGTACCATTGCACGAGGCCAGTATGGCACAACATGGACCGGACCATGTTGAGGATGGTGCGGTTTGCCCTCTTGGTGATGTTGTTCTGTTGCGGAGAATGTGGCATAGTTTTCTGCCAAGCTATCCCCTTGCTCTTCATCCATGCCGAGCAGTCCTCGTACTCGTCGCCGTTGTCATTTTGGAACGCCTTCACCTTCAATTGTGTTTGTCGTCCCACTACTGCCACAAAATCTTCCATGCATGACAGCATATCACTTTTCTTCTTGATGTTTTAGAGGTACAACTTGTAGCTATGGTCGTCAATAAAGGTGAAAAGGTAGCATGACCCACCAATGGAGGGCTCAAACGGTCAGGACACATTTGTGTGCACCACCTCCAACTTCACCGATGCACGCACCCCTGTGCAATCAAGCAGCTGCCGTGTCACCTTATTGACCACGCACGGCTTGCACACGGAATTCTTGGCTGCGTTGAGGCTCTTGACCTCAAGACCTCGCACCACTTCCTTCTTTGCCATGTGCCTCACAGTTAAGGGAGCGATGTGAAACAGGCTGCGTTGCCACAGGTCCAGGTCGCCATCGTCCTTCACGAGGTGGGCAACGTTAGACCTTGCATGGCTACCAAGGATCTTTGCACGGAGAAGGTACAAGTCTTCCTCTTACTTTCTACATGCAGTCACCTTGCCATCGCCCTCTTTGTGGATGATGGCTTCCTTCTTGTTCAAGAACACCTCAAGCCCCTTATCAGAAGGTGGCTCACTGTCAACAGATTTTCACCAAAACTGGGCATGTGGAGAAAATCATGAATTGTGCTCATGATAGCCTCCCCATCCTCATTTACCTTGATGCAAACGTTGCATTTATTATCAGCCAACACTGTTGTGCCGTTGGCCATCATCATGCACCGCTCCGAGGCACCATAGGTGACGAATGCCATCCGCTTGCATTACGTGTGGCGGCCTGATCCAGAATCAATCATGGAGACTCCCGGATCCGTCAAGTCGGTGGACTCCTTTACCATCATTGCATGGTCGTCCTTATTTCCAGCTTTCCTTGGCTGGTCCGACTTCTTGTTAGGACATTAGGTTCCTAGTGGCCTTCTTTACCGCAGATG
>SZWC01007019.1:71042-83865 GCA_023375785.1 Penium margaritaceum
GGCCTGATCCAGAATCAATCATGGAGACTCCCGGATCCGTCAAGTCGGTGGACTCCTTTACCATCATTGCATGGTCGTCCTTATTTCCAGCTTTCCTTGGCTGGTCCGACTTCTTGTTAGGACATTAGGTTCCTAGTGGCCTTCTTTACCGCAGATGCAACACTCCCCCTTTTTGTGACCTTTCTTGGTGCTCTCCTTGGCACCCTTCTCCTTCTTACCTCCCCCTCCACCTTGAGTGCACACGACATTGGTGGAACTTGATTTTTCCCAACTCTATCTCCCACGACATCGCATCCATTCATTGCGAGCGTAATCAGCCACCTTCGGGTACTTCAGCTCATTGGCGTACTAGCTGACTACGACGGTGATCAAGGAACTCCAAAGTTTTGGCAAGGCCAGGAGAGGATCATGGCTTGCAGCTGAGGGCCGACCTTCCATCCGATGACTACGCACTCGGCAATAAGGGACTCGATCTGCTGCAGGATCTCCATGATATTGTCGCCTTCATTGGCTCGGAGGGTGACGAGCCTCTTGAAGACAAAGAGCTCATTAGCGAGGTTACTAGACTGGTAGATGGAGCAGAGTTTCTTCCAGGCCTACGCGGCCTCCGTGCATCCTTGAATAAGTGCAAGCTATATCGGGATTGGCGCTAACAACAAGGGAAGCACCTTCTTGTTCCGGTCCTTGTACTTGTCCACTTCCTCCGGCGTTGCAGTGGTCCGAGGGGGTTTTTCTTCACCCTTGACCAGCTCAAGTAGGCCCTTGTTCTTGAGGTAGACATCAAACTACCACCTCCACAAGGGGAAGCCATTCCCGTAAAACTTTGTCACGGCATCGATGCTCTCTTGCTCGGTCGTTGTCATGGTGCGAGGCAGTAGACTTAAGGTTGTAGAGCTAGGGTCCTTCAAGGCACATGGGCATGGGTCCATGTGCCTTCTAAGGTCTTGTTTCGGCACCCACTAAGGTGCCAAAACACCCTAGTGGGTGTTTTGGCACCCTCAAGGATGCCTAGCTCTCACTAATGCACACTACCAGTGTCTGGGGAAACAAATGGACACCAATGGTGAAGAGTGTGGAGCACAAGGATCACGGATAGGAGTGGGAAGAACACGTCACATTCAAGAGAGCTGAATCAAAACAAATTTTTGTCTCTTAGCATAGTAAGATTACATCAGATCCTCATAGTATGCAATCTAAGCTTTAAAATGCATCCAAGCACACCCAAATTGGAGAAGTAGAGCCCCTACTATGACCCTCAGATTAACCCTTGGTGTAGCCGTCTACCTCCACCCTGGTACGAACGGATCTTTCAAACAATTGACCATCATCGACAAAAATCGTTTGTATTTTTTGTATCTGCTGTAGCTATTGCTGTTACTACTATTGAGCTTCATCGTCTTCATCACCTTCCACGAAGACCTCCTCATCATCTTCCATCTCTTCTTTTGAGTTCTCCTCCCTCTCTCCAGCTGCTGCCTCATCCTACACATCCTCCACAATGTCGCCATCTTCCTCTCTGTTTGACTCATCCTAAGTGAGAAATCTATGGCTGCGTGTGCGGCAGTTCTGCTGCTCCTGGTACTGCTTCTGCAGCCTCACATTCACACGCACTAGCGTCTCCAATGTCTTCACTTGCAGCCAGTTCTTGCATGCAGTGTGAATGAGCTAGTATGTAGAAAAAACCGTTCACAGTATGAGGATGCCCATGGCTGGGCCAACAGCTTCATGGCCAGGCCGCGCAGGTTTGGGAGGTGGGCCAAGTGGAGGGAGACCCATTCATAAGAGGGAAACACCTTACCCACCACCAGGCCCTCTACCGCAAGTGCCTTGTTTGTCAGCTGATTGGTGGCATGAGGCATGACCTCCATAGTGACTCATCGAAGTTGAAACTCCTCCACCTCCTTCTATGATTCATCATGCTTAGCTGCCGGCACCACTCCGTCCATCACATGCGCCTACGCCTACACCGTGTTGACGTCACCTCTGAGGCCATTCCCAAAGTGGACAGGATACATGCAACACGTTGCTTCTTAGAGGGGGAAACTCATGTCCTTGGTCCAACGACTAGAGAGGCTGGCCATTGCAGTCTTCACGTGTTGGGCAACCACCTTGGCCAGCTTCCTCCCCTTGTCTGTGGCTAGTGCCTTCATGTCGGCCATGGCATCCAGCAGCGCCTCGTGAATGTCCTTACTAGTGCCACCTGGACTATCAACAACACTCAGTGTGGTGAGAAGGGGGTTAAACAGGTCATGCAGCTGCCAAACTTGTAGCCAGAAGATACGGAGGCACACAGTCTTGCGGACTGGCTTCATCCTGTCCCTGAAGGCACCGTCCCTCTGCCAATCCATCTCTTTCTAGCTGTTGCAGTTCACAAGCCTCAACAAAAATGGTCTCATGTCCAGCGGACATTGGAGCATGCTTGGAGCACTTGCAAACCGCGTATCGCACTTGGTGAGCAAGACATATCCACCTAAACAAGCCTCTAACCTGTTCCTGAGCATGTCATTGTTCTGAAAAAAGCTCACAACTTTTTCTTCTCTAGACAGCACTCCCGCATCCCATTTTTTCTTGCACATATCCTTCATGACAAGATCCACGTCGTGGGAAAAGTACCCCTACCACAAGATCCCCGGATAGATATCTTTGAGGTTGTCAAATGCCTCCTTATTCACAGAAGTGTTGTCTACACAAGAGGGACAACATTTGTCACGCCCACCTCTTCAACTACGACTTCGATCATGGCTGCAACGTGGTATGCCTTGCGTACCAGCCCACTGGCCTTACAACTGAAAAAATGGTAGCTGCCTTTGGTGTTGATGGCCATCGCGTTATGAATCGACCGTTGGTACGCGTCTGCCAACTTGTCCACGGCAAGGGTCAACCTGTAGATTGCCCAACACTGCTTGAGCGGTGCATTTGCGTTCTCTAGCATGTTGTTGAGCTTGAGCAGAAGGTCCTCCAACACCCGTGACCTGGCAGGCAGCCTGAAGTTGCTGTCGGCGGCCCTTGTGGTGTGGATGAGCTCCATAAGCAAGGCTTTATGATAGAAGGAAATCGGCAGCCCTTCGCCCGGCATGAGCTTGCTCACTGCCAGCTCACACAGGTTCTTGACTGCGGTGTCATAGTGATTGCGCATGTTGGTCTGTGTCATTTTGGCATTCCTCACTTTGTGCAGCAGCTGTTGTTCCTGTTGCTCATGTAGCAATTGATTCCCTTGATGTTGCTGCTGCTGCAGCAGCTGTTGCTACTGTTGTTACTACTGCAGACGTTGTACTGGTTGCTAGTGCTATTGCTGCTTCTTAAGAAGCTCATCAGCAGTGGCCTCCTGATGCTACTACTAGGATACAAGTAAGATGAGGTCATCATCTTCATCGTCAGTGGGCATGCCCGCATGGTCAAGAGTAGCAGCCCTCTCGCGTTGCTCAAAAAGCCTTTCCCAGGCCACAGGCTTGGCGTTGGTTCCCCAAATCTCATCGAAGTCATTGTACGAATGCGGACAGGCGAACATCTAGCCATGTGGTGGGCGGGGCTTGCGATCAAGACAAGGATGTCACGTGCCAAGGGTGGTGGATGTGGGGCACATACCGATGTTCCCATGCGTCTCCCCAAAGTGACCTTTGATCCGGTCATAGGTGCCAGACAAGGTGATGCCGCATGAGCCGCATGAAAATCCTGGCTACTTGGAGATGTGGAGAGAGTGCTAGCATGAGAAATTTGCCTTGCGGAGGGTGAACCGGAGCAGGATTGAAGTTCGGCGTGACAAACCAAATAGAGGGCGTGGTTCCAGAGGAGTGGCTAGAGCTACCCCAGGTCTGGGGTAGAGGGTTCCCCCTACAGGGTGGCATCTAGTCCTACCACAGCAAGGCCGGGCGGCCTTGCTACAGCTAATGGTGGAGCACAACAAACTTGCAAAGTGCAGCTTATTACTGGCGTCCAGAGCATGATAATGAGCAACAGAAGCTGCAGTCATTGTGCCTCTGAAGTCACGTAAAAACAACAATTGCAATGGGAAGAGTTGAAATGTATGACATGCTCAAACCTTTGCACAATGTGGGTACGACTTTGCACGGGTACATAACTTTCCACAGAAATCCAATTCAACGTTTTACGTGAAGCATAATTTAATGATGTCCAAAATCTCAAACCATATCATTGACTAGCCAAACAAGAACCTCGTACACATAAATAATGGCATCACAGGGATGCACAAATAGGGATATACAAGATCCAACCTGGAATCCACATGCCAGCATGGGGATTGATAGATATGTATGATATCTTCTTACTGGTCAATGTAAGGAACGAGTGCCAAGCCCACCAATTGAACGTGGATGCATGCCACATCATTAGCTTTCCAATGCAGATCGCAGACTAGTGCAACCTGCGAGGATTGAACTGCATGCAGGTGCCAACGAAAAACTGTGGAAGCAATGGTCGAGCGCGTGATCGATGGCTACTTGTGTGGGTGCAAAGACACATTCACGCAAAACGTGGGAAAAGTTCTCACAGTCCACATTGATGCCACATTGATGTGGACCGCGATGCCGCGCCTGATGTGACCTGCTCATAACGATCCAAGAGGTCAAAACTGATGTACCGATATGTGCAAGCTGCCAGCTCACTCCAGTATTCGCTGACCACACCAGTTGGTAACCAAGATTTAGGCCTCTATGAGTTATGTTCAGGTCCACAACCAGCCCAATGAACGAGGTATTCACAAGCACTTTGTGACTGAAGTATATGCTCCCAGTACTAGAGTAGGTAAAAGACCTCGTATTGGACATTAGTAACCCAAACTGCTGGTGGTGGCTGAATGATTCCTTGTGCTATGTTTGGAGCCAATAGATGCATGAAAAAGTAATGTATGTTCATTTTTGGTGAAATCAGCAATAGGTATACCACCGGCCCGATGCGTGCAATGATAGGAAATGACCCAATCCGATTTGGGAGAAGTTTTTGTGCACCTAGTGATATCAGTTGAAGGTTCTTAATCCTAAGCGGCATCTTGCCACCAATGAGAAATGAGACCTCATGAGGAACTTTGATGGCATAAGTCTTTTGTCATTGCTGAGCCACTTTAAGGTGTCCCTTTGCCTTGTGTAACAAGAATTCTATGCACTCAGCAAAGGCTTGAGTAGAATGAACATCTCCCGCTGGATATTGATCACGGTTCAATATGCACTGTGTGAACTACATCGACTCATTTACAAGTTTGTTCACTGTAAATATTGTGGGTGCTAGGGATTCATCTCAGTCATTCATGGCAGGGTCTTGCGGAGCATCAGCTCCAGAGTACAATTCATACTCTCTTTGTCCATTGGTTTGAGGATGAAACACTGTCAAAAATTGAGAATCGCTACTGAACTACTCGTGCATCATTTGCTAGAATTAACTAGCAAATGTACTATCTTTATTGGAGATAATACACAATTGCAAGCCGTGGTAATTCACGACACCCTCAAAGAAGAGACTAGTGGTCTACATGGCATTCAAATCACTAGTTTTGGCAGTGAACTGTTTTGTCTTTGACATAAGATGAAGCACAACCAAGATTGTATCATGGTCATGGACCGTGTCCAAGATTCCGGTAACAAAGTCCATGCTAACGCACTCCCATGGAGTTCCAAAGATGGGAAGTTTTTGGAGGAGTCCAATACACTTTTTGTTGCTAGCCTTATTCCAAAAGACATTGATCATATGTCATGCAATACGTGAGGACATCAACACTCCATCCTGGCCACGAATAGTGGTTTGAGAGTTCCTGTCTATTCTTTCAAGGTTCCACATGACATACCCCGGTGACTTTTGAATTTGGATTCTATGATTTCTTGCCTTTTCAAATTTGTGCTAGCTTTCCTTTCAACAAATATAGAGGAAAAACAAAACAATTAAAACCTGAATTGTGCAAATTCAAACAATGTGTGTATTTTTCTACGATTCGTCACTTGGGATCTTTTTTTTTTGGCATGTCATTCACCACTATTGTTCACCAATAACTTGGACATGCTATGAGCACATTCACATTTGTCGTGAGGCCAATAGCGAGAGAAAAAACCCACAAAAATTGAGAGAAACAGTAGAAAACTGGTGGACTGGCAGTGTAGAATTTGCCAAAGTGCAGGCAACACACTAACTCGGTCGCCCACTATGTCAGTGCCTCGACATTAGGCGCTGCACGTCATTGGTTGTGCATGAAAATGGTCAGTGGAATCACCCGATCCTCAACCGATGTGTGAAAAGGGGATCACGAAAGATATGACCTTGGCTGTTAGACAAATTGAAGGACTAGGGTTAGCCCAAATTCGGACAAACAGGGACACGTAAACAACTAAAAATCCCAAAATGTATGCAAATTCAAGGAACACATACTTATGGAAAATCAAATTTATGAATTCAAAGAACACTGGGGTACGACTGATGGGTCGTTGAACTGGGAGATGATCTTTGGTCAAAAGTCTTCCAACTTTACCACAATGACTTGTTCTTTGTGTTATTTCATCCCTACAACCTCCACGAGTCCGTGCTTGTCCATTTTCCTACAGTCTTCTAACCAAGAATCCACATAGTATCCCATCTAGATCCTATTTACAAACCGTTGTCGTGGATAGATTTTTAAGGTGGTTCTCCCAGAGGTACAGGGGGCTCTTGTCTTTGCATTATAGTTGTTACAATGGCCATGAAACACGCACCAACCTTGGTGGTTGCTTTAATATCCACAGGCTGTCGACTTAGTTGATCAACTACATTGATGTATCCTACCTGATATTCCTACGTCAATGAGAATAAGCTTAGGTTTTTGTTCCAACTTACCTGCTTTCTTGAAGGATTTGGCTGCATTTGGAAAACACCGATGGTCTAGGATTGGTCACGACTGTCACACACCCCTTAGTGACCTCGAGGTAGCAACAACACACGTTGAACGTGTGCACCATCACAAGGAGCTTTCGATCCCCCGTCATGTACTACGTCTCCACGGGGGTGAGCTTGTGCCTCTCATACGCAACTGGATGACCATTTTGGATGAGGACTAGCTCAAGTCTTAGAACCGACACATTGCATTGCACCCTCCACAGTTGGAATGGATCCAAAAGTGCAAAGATGGATGCTATGGATAGAAGCTATTTGACTTCAAGAAAATTATTGGTGTTGTCATATGTCCATTTCCACTGCACGTCTATTCGAGAGAGTCTGGTTAGCAGAGCTACAAAAGACAAATACCCTACTCCGCCTATTGTTTTCTGGGCATAGCCAATACACCACAGCTTGGATCTTTTGTGGTTCAACATGGGATCCATCCTTGCCGAGTATGTGTCCAAGGTATCCAAGCTCATCTTGTGCAAACTTGTACTTGCTCACTTTTGCATGTAATATTCTTTCCCAAAGGATTGTAAAGACTTCACGTAGGTGTTCTATATATTCTTCTATTGATTCGGAAAAACCCAATATGTTTTTTTACGTCAACTAAGACAAAGTGACTCGTTTTCTTGCCAAATGTTTGGTTGATTTCTCTTTGGAGTAGTGTCGGGCCGTTCATTAACCCGAAGCACAATGTCTGGGACTGATAGCATCCCATTTGTGTTTGAAATGTAGTTTTGGACACATCATCTTCCGTGATGTGGATTTGATGGTAGCCTTGAGACAAATCCAAGGACAAAAGAAAAATTGCTCCTTGAAGTTGGTCAAATACGTCATCAATTTGTTGTCAGGGAAACAAACACACACACACACACACACACACACACACACACACACACACACACACACACATATGTCACTACAAACTTTCTCAAAGCTCGGTTGTCCATGCACATGAGTAAACCACCGTCTTTTTTGTTCGCAAAAATGACCAGCGCATCATATGGTGAACTACTCGGCTTGATCCAACCTTTCGCAAGATGCTCATGGGTTTGAATGGAGGAGTCGCCTCTGGTTGCAATAGCATCGTGTTGCTCGTGTGTTGTTCTTATGAAAGCCCGGCAAATTAGCCTTAGAGTACATCTCAGAAATCTGCCAGCAGATCAATGATCTTTTGTGGTATTTCCTCCTTCACTTTTTCGTCCATTTTTTGCAGTTGGGCCTAGTAGTATCGACAACCCTGTTGATTACGTTTCTTGACCTGCATCGCATACAAGTCGATGAGAGGTTTTATGTCGGGTTGGCCACAATTCCATGCTTCAAATGAGAGTAAAGCAGTGCTACCCCTTTTATAGATTCAAGCACTTTCATTCAAAGCACATTAGAGCCTTGTTTTCGCATAGCTAGGGGTCACCTGTAACCACATTGAAGGGGTCTATATGGTTGAGAACCTTTGCTTTTCAAGTACCAACGATGGGTTATACTCAATAATTAATGACAATGACTGCGTCATTTGATGGTTCGTAATTGAGGCCCACCAGTCGAGTGAAACCAAGGCTAACAAAGTGTTTGTCTCCTCCAATGTCAGGCAGAAATTTCATGGGGGTACTCGTCAGGTGTCCCCTGAACTACACCGTCATGTTGCCTCCATTATTTTGAGTGAAAAGGCTCAATGATGATGACTCAGGCTTATGGTAAACACAGAAATGTGTACGGCTGATGCCACAAATCCATTCTTACACCCACTTGAATCCACATCTTGTGGTTTTGTTCAAATTTGGTGAGTACATTCCAGACTTTAAATTGGACTTGGTCAAAATGTTTGACCAAAACTAGAGCGAAGGTGATTGTTATCATTACCTTCAGGGCGTGTATTTTAAGCACTGCATAACACAAGACATGCACAGTGGTCGGTGTCGCAACCACTAAGAAAGTATGACCATGCACTTTAGCCAAATATAGAAGATTTAATAGCTGGTGTCAATCAACAAGTATTGAATGCCGTTCAACAAGAGAGGAGAAAACAACTGAAATTTTTTAACTCTTAAGAAAATCAAATGGCTTTACATCCTCGTCAGCAAATACGAACCCACACTTGTGATCCACCCTTTAACCTGTGTGGTCCCCACTAACATTACTCAGGGGTGGAAAGAACCCCCTACACGTCCTTGACCATTCCTACGGCCTGTCCCATGGCCACGACCACGGCCCTATTTGCAACCCTGTCCGTGGCCGGCTGTTGAACCATCACCATGCAATGCCATTGTTGCAACTAGTGCTATAACATCTTGTCCACTAGCAGCAGCGGCCTGAGGACAGTCGGCCCTAAAATTTCCAGGTTTCATGCAAAGGTGGCACAGGCCCTCACGGAAAGCCAGGTTACTTTGTTCACATACCCCTTGCTGCTCGTTTTCACGACTGCGCTTGTGGTTGGCGGTCTTCTGCCCACTAGTCTTCTTGACTGGGGGGTTTTCAGGCTACTTGCCCATAGGCTTGCCACGCTGTCCCACTGTTCATGCTATTAGAAGGGTGAGGGAAGAGAGCACGTGAACTACAAACATAAATCCCCTAACAAAGGATTTCAGAAACAATGTTCGAGTCTACTCGAACACATTTTTGCCTTTTTTTCTCATGGGGATCCATATATCTCCGACCCAAACATCACTCTTAGCTATTGTAGGAAACTAATTTTTGTGAAGAAGATGCTTGCATGTGGCTTTACCAATACGGTGGGTCACGTAGAGGAAAAGTGTTGGTACAGGTACGATGGCAACTGCCATTGATAAATTAAATGGGTTGATTGGAGCACATGATGCAGGGAGAGAAAGCATAACATGGGAAGTAGTGTTGGATGTGGGAGGAGGCCATGAGTGCTGCAGAGATAATGCTCCAAGTGCCCCATGCACCCTCGTCAAAGGGGGAGCCGTGGGTCTTCCAGAATGGGCCTCGAATGGGTGCATTAAGAAACTGCTCCCATCGCCACCGAACCGAGGGACTCCTCCACTCATCTTTCCTCTAGCAACCTTGGCAATGAATCCTTGCTCTAGAGAGGAGTTGTTCCTACACCAAGCAGGAGGGGGTGAGGAATTAGTAATTTTCAGTTTTAGGATGCTACATAGGTGTAGTTTTGGGTGGGATAATGAGGAAAGAGTAGGTGTTTGAGAGGATGGCGTGGAGTGTTGGAGTGATGCTCCTCACCATGGCAGGAGTGACTCCAAAAAGGAACACCAAAAAGACCAGCCTTAGTGGCTTAGTGGTTAATGGTGTCCACCTCTACAAGCAGGGGCCCGGGTTCAAGTCCCACAAGATGAAATTCTTCCCTGCCTCAAGGGAGGTAGAAAATAGATGCCAGGAAGCTAGCTCAACCTCTAGAGTTCCTCTTCAAGTTTCTAGAAGGCCAGGAGAGGGTCCAGGAAGGTGGCAAACCTTCTAGAAGGGGTGACTTGTCCTACAAGGCATTTAGAAGTGTCTTGGTCTTCTAGACACCTTCCCTCCTACTAGAAGCAAGCTGAGGAACCTAGGAAGGGGCAGAAGCTTCTAGAGGAAGGAAGGGATGCCTTCCTAGGTGGGAAAAGGATAGCCTACCAAGGGCCACTATAGAAGCCATAGAATCTGCTAGGAAGCTCCAAATCTGGCATGCTTTGGTGTTCTGGAAAGCTTAGATCAGTGGCTATAAAATGCCACTGCTTGTGAGCCTTGTTGAAATAGTTCATTCCCAGTCAATTGAGGCCAAAAACTATTGCCTCACTCTCTGACCAGTTTTCTGCCATACTTGGAACCAGTTGCCTCCACAGTTTCAGTCTCTCCAAGAACAGTTGGTGGTGTGAACCAGCCACTGCTAGGGACCCTCCAGGGTGCACACTCACCCTCCGGCCAACATGGAGTGTCAGTTTTGAATTCCGTGTGCATTGCTCAGCAAGCTGGGAGAGGTGCACATTCACATTTTTATAGGTCAAACATAAGTTTTTCCTGTGGAGAGAGATTTGAGGGGTCTTCTTTTCCCTTTCAAAGAGATGTTCACACTTACACTTCCACAAATGGTGGAGCAGTGTGAGCTGAGAGCAATTTGACATCACATTGCTCTTCTTTCTTGGAGGAGTAAGAAAGAAGACAATCAATTCAAGGGGTGCATTTTCTAGAAAATCATAAGGTAAGAGTGTTGGGTGAAGCTAGTGATGGGGAGGATTGTTAAATTTTCTGAAGAAGAAGATGCTTAGAAAATGTTTGGGCGGAAGCATGCTGAAGCAGTGAAATGGACAAAATGCACATGTAAGAATGACACAAGAAGAAAGGCAGATGTAGGAGTAAGGAGTTAGCCAATAAACTGAGGCAAGTAGGCAACACATACTGGGTAGAGCATAGAAGTGAGAGGTAGAAGAGGGCACACTCAGTATGTATGAGATGCAGTAGTTGCCCTTCCGTGAACATGGTGGAGGCACGCTCTTTCATTGAAAACTACGCGGTGGACAACTGCTTTGGCCAGGAGCGGTTGCGCAGCAACCCTAGGCTTTTCCATGTCACTTGTGCTAACACTAAGGCTAAGGGATATGCATGGCTGGTGCCCACTCATATGTGCAGAAAATTCTCAGAATCCCTCCAGCATGACCCCACAGTCTCATCTGCATCCGTTTGCCAGGTTCTCCATGAGGCCACCCTGATTGACGTGCCCAACAGTATGACTTACTATGCCAAGGCAAAGGTGTTGGAGTGGTTTATGGGCAATAAGTCAGACACGTAAAGCCTTTTACCTTCTTATGTTTAAGAGGCAAGTATTGGTTGTGGGTGTTTGTGCAAGACTGCATGGTCTTCACAGTGATTTCAGCTATGGTTAACTATGTTCTTCTCTTTCTCTCACACCCATTGGCTACACCCATTCAGTTATGCATCACACCCATTAGCTACATGGTTGTGATCCAAGCACCAATAATGTTGCACAGATAGAAAATGATGATGTCTTCCTCTAATGTTTTGTTGCGCCAAGTGCTGCAATGATGGGGTGCCAACACATCCATGGATATTGAGAATAGATGGAACTCTCTTTATTCTTTTCACAAGAAAGTACTCTTTCTTGCCCAATACTTTGACGCCAACGACAATTTCATCCCCATAGCATGGGCACTCGTTCAAACCAAAGATGAGTAGGCCTGGTTGATTTTTTGCTTCCAACATGCAATTACATACCATACTGTCATCGAAGCACCTACATGCATCATCTCTGGCACAGAGATAGACTTATAGGAGGTGGTGGGCTAGTACCTCTTGGGTGAAACACACATCTTTTGTGCATGGTACCTTACAGAGAACATGCAACCAAATTACGACAAGATAGCAATATTTTGCGCATGGAAGTGTGCCCATGTCCTCAACGAGGAGAAGGGGAAAGCCCATATGTGCCAAGTGAGTCTTGGAGCTCACATGAACCTATTTGGTAGGGCCGGGGAGAGACGGTATTTGGAGGATGAGGTCCCACTAGAGAAGTGGGCTTTGTTGTATTGCCCACTTGGAAGAGGTGGTCATACCACCTCAGACGCAACCAAAACCTTGAACGCGCGGATTGCCTCGTACCGGCGCATGCATCCATACTACTGATCGGTGTTACTCTATACTCTGAAACAACTCCTGTTCACAGCTTGTCCTCAACAAGTATTCAAGGCAAAGGGTGTGCTGGCACCACAATATGCAAGGCAATTACTCCTTTGCCTCCACCTAGTTTGTGAGTATCTAGTCACCGAGGAAGGGCCAGGCACAGCAACCATCATGGAGGGTACAGGGATTCCAGGGAAGTTGTTCCTGATCCAACGACTTATACCGTACTCCCACCTAAATTCGGAAACCAAATAATTGTTTTTGTTTCGGGACTGGCCCATAATTGTGTTCTGACCTCCTAGCTAGTGAACAGAAGCTAGTCCTAACTTGTGTTCAAAAACTAGTGGCCCTGAAATTAGTTCGACTCCGATAGAGGGGGGAA
>SZWC01007019.1:87537-100407 GCA_023375785.1 Penium margaritaceum
GAGAGAGAGAGAGAGAGAGAGAAAGAAAGACAAATACCTAGAGTATGACGAGGATACAGAGGAATCAAAGTGAGCAGTATTGTCTTCTCTCCATGGGGTTCCCAATTGTTTTGTGTTGCAAACAAGTGCCTCCTAATCATTTGATATTGTTTTCAATTGTGCACGAGGATGGAGGGTTGATCATTTAGCTTGAGCAGACTCTGCTCTTGGAGGGGGGGCTAAGGGAGGTGTTCTAGTCATGGAGGAGTAAGCCAAATACGATATGGCTACGATGATGAAGTTTTTTACGATGCTTTGTATTCTTACGCATGGGACACCTATGTCCAACTTCTGACATCATCCACTTTCTTCAAGGATTGAGTTGAGATCTGTTTGAGGAGTAGACATATCTAACATTCTTTTTTGTTTGACAATGATGATTTAACGGACAAATTCCCATGTACCATGATTTCTCCTTAACTACTATGACCTCATTGACATTATACATTTCTCATATGGTAATGATTTATAATGTAACATTACGTTTGCAGTTGTGTTTATAAAATTCGTCTCTTCAACATTCCACACATACATAGAATTCCAATTTGTGAATAACCTTCCACAAACACTTATGAAAACGTCGTAACACGACGAATGCACAACAAACCGTGCTCCATCATTGGAGAATCAAAATTGATGTTGGGGTGGTGGATGATGAACCATTGTTGAGGATGAATGTTTCACATGTGTGAAAATTCACAACACAAATCATGGCAGTATTTAATCTGTGTTTTGGTTGCACTACATACAGAGATTATCAATGATGCCAAAATTGTATGGCTGACCTGGATATTCATGTGTAGTTCATTGCACACTGAGGATGATAGGTGGTGATAAAATTTTTCTTAAAAGTATGCCCATTGCCTTATTACATAAGGAATTTTATTTACAAGAATGTGCCTTGGTTTTCAATTACTCAAAACATAAACCTTAATGAAAATGTATGGAAACAGATGGTAGATTGTTCTTGTTGTTTGGAAGAAACATGTACAATATGTCAAGATGATTACTTTTGTGTATGTGAACAACATATGGAGAGATGACATCCTTGCATGTGCGCCCTAGTGATGGAGTACAACGAGACACGTCGTTTCCATTGAGATGCGTAGAATAGCAGGGGAGCATGGGTTTCCTTCTTCCCTACTAGCCGACACATGGTGTATGGATCGGGAGTTGGCTCTGCGAGCGTCATATCCCATACACGCTTCCACCACTTGTTCATGGTTCATGGGAGGGGGGTGGTGGGATGATGGTCCTCCATGGACCGAATTCTGGCGCTGACGTGAGAGCCAAATGCTCAAAAAGGCGGGAGTGGAAGGTTATCTGCAAGAGGCACCATGCGTACCAATCAAGGCAAGCACACCTTGCGACAAAGGAGGAATGGATTTGCGGAGATCTACCATTCAATATTGGCCAAGTATGTACAAGTTCACGAAGCAAACAATAAACTTCCAGTTTCCCCTTGGAATGCATGGTCACTTATAACCCCTCTGTGGTGCGTTAAGTTGCATATAAAATCTAGATGATGGTCCCTACTCATTCCGCGCATCCATGTTCTATGCCCCGTGATGGAAGCTCGACAACGGAAGATGCACTCTAGGTGCCATTCCGGTGGATGGTGACAACAACTTTGCTGCATTGCGTATACGAGGTTTTTTTTCCTATCATTTAACGAGCGGTGCCAACTTTTTGTTGCAAGGGTGGAATGATATTGACTCCAAAGTAAAAGTGGTTCGTGATTGCTTTTGTTCCAAGGCATGTTTGGTTTAATTATCCATGCTGAGGGGAAAATCAAATTTCTCCCTACCAGTAAATAGAGATCTACTTTTTCCACCATGGACCTACGTCTTGCAGCATGCAAATATGTCCGAACTAGTGTGTGTGTGCATTGCTTTCATTGCATTCATGGCCCATCGTGTGTTGACCTTAGGATTACTACTTGGATCAGCCAAGGGCATTTTGGCCTCTGCCCCGATGTCTGGTGTTCGGTTTTAGGATGTATTCACAAGTTTGACGACAGTCGTGGATAATATCTATGATTCCATTTAGTTTGGTCAATTTTCGCCAATGTTGTAGCTTTTCAAGGATGTGCTTTGATGTTATCAAACCCCCCCCTTCTTCTCTGCGGAGTTTCTCAAAGCAACCACTGACGATGCGGCCTTGCACGTTTCATTCAGCTAGAGTGTCCAACATCCCAAGTATGACTCATTCTGTTTTCCACAGCTGCATGCATGTGCTGGAACGTTCTGAAACTTATCATTTAAGTTCACGTAATTCTAGTAGCTGCTACGCCCCTAACATACACGAGTCCCTAAACTTTGCGAGTGGGTATCCCTGTCCTTATATTCATGGCCCTCAAGGTATCAACCGCATGATTTATACGCCCTTCAACCGAGGGCACTTTTGCCACCAGTCCCAATCTTCGGTGTTCCATTCCTTGAGATTCTAACAACGTCGACCACTT
Source organism: Penium margaritaceum (assembly GCA_023375785.1). NCBI lineage: Eukaryota > Viridiplantae > Streptophyta > Zygnematophyceae > Desmidiales > Peniaceae > Penium > Penium margaritaceum. The sequence goes on from SZWC01007019.1 coordinate 90,041, forward strand.
TATAGAATGGTGAAATGAAGTGTCACAAACCGTATCCATGTTTTTACATTGTTCGTTTGACTTCTCCACAGCGCTAGACAGTTGTACAACTGCACCTCGATATAATCGAAGCCCTCCGACTTCTCGGTCAAAATGCTCAAAGCGACCAATCACGGTGCGACCTCGCACGTGTTGCTTGGCTCGAGCGCCAAGGACCTGACATATGCCTCATTGTTACCGGATGTCCCAATCCCTTTAACGATGTTTTCCTTATCAATGTTCACGTGGTTAACGCTGTGGAAGAAAGCGTTCTTGTAGAGTTAGGACTAGGGATGGCATGTCGCGATTTTGAGTACCGCGGTACCAAAGTACGACAGAACGTTGATACTATAGTACTCAATACTATGGTATCCTAGTCTTCTCGTGGGTCACCCTCTGTACTGGTATCGATATAGTGTTACCAACTAAGATAGTAAACATTGCGGTGTTCAAAGAGTACCTCGTTACAAAATGCATCGTGGATTGTAAATTCCATAACACCGCTGTGTGATTCAACGGAAGGTGGGAAAAACAGTTTGAGTAATGTTTTAAACTGAATTTCACTTCCATAAAAGAGAAGGGGGTACAAATGAGTACAGCCATAACTCCTTTCTTTTAGTTCAAAAGGACGGCTGTACTATGCTATAGTAAGGTACTGCAATATAGTAGAGGGCTACCTCTCAAGGTGAGTAATGACACCGTACCTGCAATGGAAAATAAATTACCGGTACTACGGTACCAAGGTATCTCGGTACAAAACCGTGGTGTATCACGATATCCCTTGTACTGTTGCCATCCGTGATTGGGACTGAGCAATGAGCCCCTTTTTGTGTTTCTACGAGAATAAAATATCCAGATGGCGATTTGATTCCCTTTTTTCTTCTGGAGGGAGAATGTACAGAAATATAAGACCATGAATCCTGGAATGGGAGTTTGCATGCTCGGAGAACGGAGACAAGAAGGGATTGTCACACTATTATGATTATAGTGACTTTTGGTTCTTCACATTTGTAACAAATGGATGGGAAGCTTGACCCACTGGGCCAAAACCGCGGTAGTTGAGGGTCCCCGACCCTCAACTCATCCCATTCGTCGCCCATAGGCCAGGACCCACGTTCGAGCCATGTGGCACACCTCGCGCTACATTCCTCCCACACAGGAATGCACCCGCCCCCGGTGTCCACAATGGGTGTCGAACCCCGGCGTTCTGATACCAAATGTAACAAACGGATGGGAAGCTTGACCCACTGGGCCAAAACCGCGGTAGTTGAGGGTCTCCGACCCTCAACTCATCCCATTCGTCGCCCACAGGCCATGACCCACGTTCGAGCCACGTGGCACACCTCGCGCTACAACATTGCCCTTATTGCTTTTCTGGATAATAGAGGTGTGTCTGTTATCAGGTATGGAAGTTAATTTGCATGTTACATCATGATTTTGAAACGTTTTGGTTCCTTTAAGTTGTATTCAGAACGTTGATGTGGAGCTGATAGATCTTCGTTCGTGTAGATACCTGGGCTTTTCTGCCCAATGTCAATCCCTTGGCTTTCCCCGCGGGTCGAGTCAGGAATTTCGAGCTGGAATGAAATTCACGCTCTCGCCATGACGCGCCAGGCCAACGACTTCATGGTTGACTCGCAAAAACGTTTGAACACGAACGTGGCGTGCCTTTCTCCTGTTCCCACGGGCTGGGAGTTGCCAACGAGCTTCGCCAGTTTGAATTTTAGAACTTGCAAGTCCATCCCCTGCGCACTTCATTGGCCGGCCAACCATCCGCGCGTTCGCCACCGGTTTCCCCTCAAATTTAGTCCGATGATCCAAGGTTCGGCTTTTCAGGACTCCCAGCCAGTTCCCAATTGATGACACCCATTCGTCAATACCCGAGAGTCATCGTCATTGCCATCCACGTCTCAAATTCATGAAATCCGTACTATTTCAAACTGTCGTCGTTGTCGTTCCGTAAAATTCAATAAAAGTTGCGCCGCTGCGATATAGAATTTCATCTCACTTTGCCGGCTCCATGCTCACGTGGCAGGTGTCAGCGCCAGCGTCAGATTCGAACCCTAGAGCCACAGCGTTCCGAGCGGGATGGCGAGTCGCCCTCCTCGTCTCTCCCTCTCTCTCCCCGTCTCCCCCTCTCTCTCTGTCTCGCTCGTGATCGCAACCTGACCACCACTTAACGAGCTTTGATCCATGGAGCTTTTGTCCCGCCTTGCGAGAGCATCTCCCGGTGGAAAAAGGGTAGGTTAGACCGGGCGCGAGAGGGGGAGGAAGGGGTATCGGACGGAGCGGGAGAGGGAGGGCGGTAGAGCGGGAAAGAAAGAGGGAAAGGAGAGATGTAATGTAGGGCTTTGCTACCACCCACCACGTGCATCAGCAGCTTTGACCATCTTGCATCGGCATTCAATGCACATGGTCAGCGATCGAATCGCACGACTTTGAATCTCAGTCGGTGTAGGAGGACGGGGTACGAAGGCCACCGGGTTCCGTTTGACCGTTGTTGAATTCATTGCGGGCCCGAAGAAGATGGCGGTGGACGGGGAGTTTTCGGAGGTGCGAAGGCGGCGGAGACTTATCATTGATGACGATGAAGAGGAGGAGAGGAGGGAGGACGAGGAAGTTAACTTGCGTGGTGGTCGAGGGAGCATAAGAGGAGGACGAGCAGAGGGGGAGGGACATGGCGATGGAGACGATAAACAAGGAGAGAGAAGGGAGGAGGAAGAGGAAGAGGAAGAGGAGGGAGAGAACGGGGAGGAGCAACAAGAGGCGATAGAAGAGGGAGAAGTCGAGGGAGAGGAAGAGGGTGAGGAGGGGGCAGAGGAGGAGGCAGAGGACACTGAGGGAGAAGATCGGGAAGGAGAGGACAAGGAGGTAAAAGGGGGTGTAATGGACGAAGACCGGACAGCAAGGCGTCGAATTCAGGGAAGAGAGGATTGCGACGCAGCAGCCAATGGAGGGATGTGCGCATCTGCTGCCATTTTCTCTGCCATCCCAGCAGCATCAGCAGCAGCTGCAGCAGCTGCAGCAGCAGCAGCAGCAGCAGCAGCAGCTACGGCAGCAACATCCGGAGCAGTGCAATCATCCTCCCTACTGGAAGATGGTACGCTTCCGCCGCAGTCGCCGCCAACCCTTACGTTCGCCAGTGGCCTGGAGCCCGCCAATGCCGTGCTTTCCCAGAAGGATCCGCCAGGGACCCCGGATGTTTCCCGCGCGTTCCTCAGCAGGGCCCTGCTGCTGCGGGGTGGCGGTGGCAGCGGCAGCAGCGCCTCAGCGTTCACCCCTCCGACGTCGGTGCCTTCGCCGTCAGCTGTCCTGGCCAAGCTCATGGCGGCATCGCCGTCGCCTGGAGCAATGTTTTCTGTCCCCAGAAACGACATGTTGCCGGTGCTGACATCAGCATATGCATCAGCGGGAGGGAATGGGGGACGAGCGAGGCGAGCGAGGGAGGGGAAACGAGAGAGTTCCACATGCTCCGGTCAGTTTCAGAGCAGTACGGTCCAGTGCGTCCGTGAACCGGAAGTTTGTCAGGGTGCCGGAGGCGATGACGAATGGCGCGGCTGGCTGGGCGCTGATGTGGATGTGGGCGACGGGGGCGATGGGGTTGTGGATGGGGTCCGGGCAATGGCGAAGGCAATGATGGGGTTCAAGGATTGTCGTGACAATTCCGATGGGGATGTCGGTGCGATGGGTGATGCTGGCAGTGGTGATGATGGTGATGGTAATGATGACGGTGATGGTGTTGGTGATAGTGATAGCGATGGTGATGGTGATGGTGACTGCGATAGTGTGAGGGACGAGGACAATGAGGGCGGTGACAAAGGCGACGGCGATGGCAACGGGGATGGCGACGGCAGCCTTGATGGTGATGGTGCGGAAGGTAGCGGAGCGTCGGAGGGAGCAGACGAGCAAGGCGGCACCTCACATGCGCGTCACGCGTCTGGAACAACCCCTGCTGCTGTTGCTGCTGCTGCTGCTGCTGCTGCTGCTGCCGTTGAAGGCGATGGCTGCGACGAGAGGCGCGGGAGTGCGTCTGAAGACTTTCTGCAGGATGGTCATGCCAAAGGTCATGACGAAGATCATGCCGAAGGTGGCCCGGACGATGAGGAAAAGAGTGAGGCTGAAGACTCGGAAGAGGGGGAGGAGAAAGGTATGGCGGATGAGGAGGAAGATGACAATGCAGTCGAAGGGAGTGAAAGAAGGGAAGATGAACGGAAGGAAGAGGTGAAGGAGGAGGATGACAATGCAGTGGAGGAAGGAAGAGAGTGGGAGGAGGAGCAGAGGCTGAAAGAGGATAAGGAGAATNAGCGCCCGCAGCACCAGCAGAACCAGTACCAGCAGCACAAGCAGAATCAGAAGCAGCATCAGCAGCAGCAGGAAGAGAAGGAGGAGGAGGAGCAGGAGGTGGAGGAGGAGGAGCAGGCGCAGCAGCAGCAGCAGCAGCAGCAGCAGCAGCAACAGCAGCAGGAGCAGCAGAAGCAGCAGCACCGGCAGCAGCAGCAGCGGCACTCTCAACAGCAGCAGTGGCAGCATGAGCATCAGAACGGCGTCGGTGAAGGCGGCAGCAGCCTGTCTGCTGCTGCTGCTACTGCGAAAAGGATAGCGGTGCGAAGCAGCAGCAGCGGCAAGAAGATTGTGATTATCTCACGCAGCGTGTCGAGAGCGAGCGACAGCGACCTTGACTTGAGTAATGACTTACCTTTGCATGGCAGCAGAGGGGTCGATGGCTGCAGTAGAGGAGTCAATGGCAGCAGTAGACGGGTCAATGGCAGCAGTAGAGGATTTGATGGCAGCAGGCGAGGAGTCAATAGCAGCCGCAGTGGAGTTTATAGGAGCAGAAGGCAGGTGGGTGGTAACGGCAGAGGGGGGGCCAGCAGCAGCAGTGGAGGATCGCAGAGCCACAGCAGCGGAGGGAATGAGAGCAGGTCGGAGGCAAGTGGGTCGGAGGCGAGCAGATTGGAGGCGAGTGGGTCGGAGGCGAGCCGATCGGAGGCGAGGGGGATGGAGGCGAATCCATCGGAGGGGAACAGATTGGAGGTGAGCGGAGCTGTAGAAGGAGTTGTTTCGAGCAGCAGAGCAGTTGACGACGGTGAGGTGGAGTCGAGCGCAGCAGCAGCAGCCGCTGAAGCAAGCCTGCGCGAGTTAGCCGACAGTAGACAGACAACTTTCGCAGGTTTGCTTGAAGCCGGAGCGCCACCGTCAGCAGTAGTGCCAGCGCCGGCAGCAGCCACGGCGACAGCAGCAGCAGCAACACCACCGGGAGAAAAAGCGAGTGAGGTGGCGGCCGAACGGGAGGTCTCTGGGAAGGCTGGCACCAAAGGGAATGTTGCGGGAGAATCTGCATCTGAGGCTGCAGCAGCAGTAGCAGCAGCAGCATCTACAGCTGAGGTTCATGGCAGAAGAGGGTGGAAGACGAAGAAGGAGAAGAAGAGCAAACAGGAAGGGGCGGAAGAGGACGAAGGCGAGGGAGAAAGCATTGCTCAAAGTAGGGTCGTGAAACTTGAGCGTTTGCTAGCGGTTAAAAGTGTGGCACCGGAAGCAGCAGCAGGAGCAGAAGCAGCAGCAAGATCTTCAGCCAGAGCAGCTTCTGAAGCAGCTGCTTTGGCCGCTGTGACAACAGCAGCAGCGCCACCAGCAGCAACTGAAGCCATATCAGCGGCGGCAATCCCAGCCCTGGCTCCTGCGGCATCAGCAGCAGCAGCACCAGCGCCACTGAGCTGTTCCGAGTGCTTCCGCACGCACAGCAGCGTCTACAATCCGGTGAGAGAAAGAAGCTACCGGACAGAGAGAGGGTTCACTTTCCGGACGTGTTCAGCGCATAGAACCTGGCGGTGAGGAAATAGTACGAATCTATGCAGAAGTCATCCTATTGCGACAAGGCTCTTGGTGCACTCCTCTTCCGGCACTCCTCTTGCGGGAAGAGGAGCAAACAACCTGAGTATGAGAAGGATGTTGTGACGTTCGCCTACCCCAATGGTATGAGTGTCTGGCTTCGACGTACGAAGTCAGTTCAGGTCCGGATGTGGAGACCCTGCCTAGGTCGCTCTTGGGCCGGGCAGGCTAGGGTTGAAGGTCCAGATTTGGCAACTGCCTTGGGAGCCTATGGTGCCAGTAGGATGGCAACGTTGGTTAGAACCCCACCACCAACCAAAAAAAAAAAAAAAATCTGGAAAAGAAGAACTCTGTTAGAGAGAAGCGTACGTGTTTCGGCCCGAGCCTTCATCAGCGCGGCTGTTGAAGGAATGTGTTGTGCATAGCGTACTTAGAGAGAAGATAGTGATGTGAGGAAGCAATCCCAGGGGTTTTATTGATCAAGACGCTTTGTAAAGCGTCTTTGACCAATATGACACTTAGAAGCTAGTGTGAGCGTTCCTAGAACCCAGTGGCGAGGAAACAAATACCGGGCGGGTGGGTGGGATACATCCCCTTTTGAGACGTCTTGCAGAGAGAAACATGGGAAGGAATGTGTTGACCGTAAACGGAGCACTCTTTTTGTGCACTGTTTTCGCAAAGAACGTCGAACAAACACGTTTTGCACTCACAGTAGGACGGTGAGGAAGTTGGAACCAAACCCCAGTCTTTTCTTGCTGCACGGTACAGCGATTCAGGGGGTGGTGGCGGGGTTCAATTTTTTTCTAAACGCTTTGCGAAGCGTTTAGAAAAACTTAAACCTTTTTTCTTAAACACTTTGCAAAGCGTTTAGAAAAAATCAAACCTGCAGTCTTTTCTTGCTGCACGGTAGCGATTCGGGGGGTGGTGGGGGGGGAGAGTCATTGTTGTACAGTACAACAATGACTTCAAGTACAAGTACAACTTGTACTTGAACCTGTTTGCTTTGTCATGTGTCCTGCAGGCCTCCTTGCCAGGGGGCTGCGGGGGACCCGGGGGATTTGTGAGGGGGGGGGGGGGGGATATGTTCAATAGGGTTTTTGAGCCTGTCCTTGACATGCATGCTCATCTGTGGCATTGGATGTCGGTGGCGGCATGAGTCCCGAACCGAGCATACCGGTCCATGGCGTGGAGTGGTGTGGCTGGCGTGGAATGGTGTGGCTGGCATGGCATCCTGGCCAACCAGACAGCTGCAAGGGTGCGATGTAATTGCTGTTATCTCTGTAATCTTGGGACATTTTGCAGAAAGTTTAAGGATGCTACCATATATTTCCTTACAGAGCACACTCCATGCCATGCCACGCCATGCCATGCCATGCCATGCCATGCCATGCCATGCCATGCTATGCCATGCCACGCCATGCCATGCCATGCCATGCCATGCCATGCCATGCCATGCCATGCCATGCCATGCCACGCCATGCCATGCCACGCCGTGCCATGCCATGCCATGCCATGCCATGCCACGCCATGCCATGCCATGCCATGCCATGCCATGCCATGCCATGCCATGCCACGCCATGCCACGCCATGCCATGCCATGCCATGCCAGCCACACAGCTGCGAAGTTTCCCTGTCCCTCTCACTGTCTGTGTCTGTGTCTGTGGTGTAGACTACACCGTGTACTACACCGTGTAGTACGGTGTCACCCTCTGCTGCTCCTGGTGCATAGGCATGTGCCAGTAGCACCTAGCTGCTGTGTTGGACACTGTAGCTAGTATTTAAAGTGTGCCAATGGCACGGCACAAGCTTTGTGCAGCACAACCTGTGCTATGGCGTGCGTGGGCTTCCTCCAGCGTTGGCTGCGCTGAGTGTCAGTTAACATCCCTGGTGCGAGGTTTGCAAAGAAAATGCAAGGTGATGGCAAAGTCACTATCAGCAGCAGACAGAGGGAAAAGTGCTAGACCACCCCCCTCCCTTCTTGCCTCTCGGCCCTCCATCCCCCCCCCCTCCCCCTTGCAGATTCTGAAGTGTGCCGAGTGCAAGGGGACAGCGCACGTGCTGTGCTACGGAGTGCGTGGGCTTCCTCCTCTGTGGGCTTTGCCTTCGTGGCCGCGGCTGCAGCAGCTCCGTGGACTTCGGCGCAAGGAGGGGCAGAAGCGCGCTGGGGAGCAGTGGCAGCAGCAGCAGCACAATGTTTGTGAGGCTTCCAAGGAGAACCTGGAGCCTGAGCATTCCGAGCACCCGCAGAAGTGGCGGCGGCCGCAGGAGCAGCAGAAGGCAAATCAACACAAGGATGAGGAGGTGCTGCAGCATCAGCAGCAGCAGCAGCAGCAACAGCAGCACTGGCTGTGTCATTGGTGTGCTCGCACGAGCGACAACGGTCTCATGATGGACAGCACAGCCGCCGCTGCTGCCAGTGCTGGAAGTGTTGGAAGGGGCAGTGGCAGCGACGGTGGCGGTGGCGGTAGCTACAAGAGGGGACGTGGAGTCGCTGGGGGTAGGGCACGAGGGCAAAGCCGTGGAAGGGGCAGGGGCAGAGGTGGCAGGGGCAGTGCCTCTGCTGCTGCTGCTACTTCTGCTGCTGCTGGTGCAACAATACCACCAGCACGGCCAGTGAAGCCCAGGTTGGTTTGCCTATTCTGCCGCTACCAACCTGACTGCTGTCCCCTCCCTTGCCACACGAAAGCAAGTGTTGCTCAATGCCACACAAATGCACATGTTGGTCAATGCCACACAAATGCACATGTTGGTCAATGCCACACAAATGCACATGTTGGTCAATGCCACACAAATGCACATGTTGGTCAATGCCACACAAATGCACATGTTGCTCAATGCCACACAAATGCACATGTTGCTCAATGCCACACAAATGCACATGTTGGTCAATGCCACACAAATGCACATGTTGGTCAATGCCACACAAATGCACATGTTGGTCAATGCCACTCGAAAGCGAATGCTATGCGGCAGCTGCTGGCACCTGCTGGTGCCTGCTGGCACCTCGTCTGTTTTGACAAGGAGACGCCTTGTTGCAACAGCAGCAGCAGCTTCTGGTGTCAGTGCTGCCGTGCGCCACCGCTGCTGCCGCCGCCGCGGCTACAGGCCTGGCCATTCCTACTTGCAACCACTTGTGCCTTATGAACTGTTGCAGAAGCTCTGCAAAGTGTCGTCAAAACGCTCCCCAACAACTTTGGCTTCATTCAAGTTGTCGAAAAGTGTCTTTACTATCCATGTCTTGCAACCACCAGGGTTGCCTCTGCATCAGGTTGCCTCAGTCTGTCGCTGCCAGCCAGCTGCTGCTGCTGCTGCCACCCCTGAAAGTGTGGATGGCCCGTTGCTGCACTGCTGGCACCGCTGTCAGTCTGCTGCTGCTGCTGCTGCTGCTGCTGTTGCTGCTTCCGTTGCAGCCACTGACTTCGTTGCTGCCAGGCTGCTGCTGCTGCCGCTCCCGTCTGCCAATGGCCCATCCCTAGCCCTGTGACAGCCGCTTGCGCCACTGCTGGTCTGCTGCTGCCTGGTGCCAGCATGCCACCACTGCTGTCCTTGTAGCCACAGTTGTTCTTGTCACCACTGCTGTCCTTGTAGCCACAGTTGTTCTTGCCACCACTGTTGTCCTTGTAGCCACAGTTGTTCTTGCCACCACTGTTGTCCTTGTAGCCACAGTTGTTCTTGCCACCACTGTTGTCCTTGTAGCCACAGTTGTTCTTGTCACCACTGTTGCTGCCCCTGCTGCCTCTCGTGCCGCTGCCATTGCTCCCTTCGCTGCCCCCAGCACCCTCACCTCCCTTGGCCACCACCACCAGCTGGTGCTGTGAAGCATGGAGCAACTTTGCGCTTCCTGGCAAGAACATTTTTCTGCACTGGCTTCTAGCAGTTCACCTTGGTGTACATATCTCCAACCAGTTGCCCACTCCCCCCCCCCCTTGCCCCTTCCCTCTTTCCCCCATTCTCCCCTGTGTCTCTGCTCCCTTCACTCCACAGGTGTGCTCTCTGTGGCGACTCGTCTGGCCTGCTGAAGCCGTGTGCCGACGACAATGTCTCTGCTCACGCAGCCAGCCACAGTGGTGCTGCTGCTACTGCTGCTCCAGCAGCCGCTGCTGTCCCGCTGCAGCAAGACGGCAGCAAAGCCACGAGCACGCAGCAGCTGTGGGTTCATGTGGGCTGTGCAATGTATGAGGAGGATGTCTACTTTGACGATCTGGACGCACTTGAGCCCATTTTGTGAGTGGCCCCTTCACGGCAGAGGCATTATCCTGGCCTCTTCCTCATCTTCCTCCTCATCTTCATCTGTCAGTGTTCTCCTTGTCTTCCTTGCTCTATTTGCCTATCAAATCCTTCTCATCCTTGTCCTCCTCCTCGTCCACCACCACCAGCATCTTGACCTCCTCCTTGTCCTCTTCCTCATCCTCCTCCTCCTCCTCCTCCTCCTCCTCCTCCTCTTCCTCCTCCTCATATTCCTCTTCCTCCTCTTCCTCCTCCCCATATTCCTCCTCCTCCTCTTCCTCCTCCTTGTCCTC
>SZWC01007020.1:1850-13700 GCA_023375785.1 Penium margaritaceum
AGTGGTTGCGAGTGGTTGCGAGTGGTTACGAGTGGTTGCGAGTGGTTGCGAGTGGTTGCGAGTGGTTGTGAGTGGTTGCGAGTGGTTGCGAGTGGTTGTGAGTGGTTGCGAGTAATCACGAGTTATTGCAAGTGGTTTTGAGTGGTTGCAAGTGGTTGCGAGTGGTTGCGAGTGGTTTTAAGTGGTTGCAAGTGGTTGCGAGTGGTTGCGAGTGGTTTGGTGTGGTTGCAAGTGCTTGTGAGTGGTTGCAAGTGGTTGCGAGTAGTTGCGAGTGGTTGTGAGTGGTTGCGAGTGGTTGCAGGTGGTTTTTGTGTGGTTGCGAGTGGTTACGAGTTGTTTGCGAGTGGGTGCGAGTGGTTGCGAGTGGTTGCAAGCGATTGCGAGTTGCTGTGAGTGGTTGCCAGTGGTTGCGAGTGGTTGCGACTGGTTGCGAGTGGCTGCGAGTTGTTGTGAGTGGATGCGATTGGTTGCGAGTGGTTGGGAGTGGTTGCAAGTGGTTGTGAGTGGTTGTGAGTGGTTGAGAGTTGTTGCAAGTGGTTGCAAGTTGTTGGGAGTGGTTGCAAGTAGTTGCCAATGGTTGTGAGTGGTTGGGAGTGGTTGCGAGTTCTTGCAAGTGGTTGCGTATGCTTGCGAGTGGTTGCGAGTGATTACGAGTGGTTGCGAGTGGTTCCGAGTGGTTGCGAGTGGTTCCGAGTGGTTGCGAGTGGTTCCGAGTGGTTGCGAGTGGTTCCGAGTGGTTGCGAGTGGTTCCGAGTGGTTGCGAGTGGTTCCGAGTGGTTGCGAGTGGTTCCGAGTGGTTGCGAGTGGTTCCGAGTGGTTGCGAGTGGTTCCGAGTGGTTGCGAGTGGTTCCGAGTGGTTGCGAGTGGTTCCGAGTGGTTGCGAGTGGTTCCGAGTGGTTGCGAGTGGTTCCGAGTGGTTGCGAGTGGTTCCGAGTGGTTGCGAGTGGTTCCGAGTGGTTGCGAGTGGTTCCGAGTGGTTGCGAGTGGTTCCGAGTGGTTGCGAGTGGTTCCGAGTGGTTGCGAGTGGTTCCGAGTGGTTGCGAGTGGTTCCGAGTGGTTGCGAGTGGTTCCGAGTGGTTGCGAGTGGTTCCGAGTGGTTGCGAGTGGTTCCGAGTGGTTGCGAGTGGTTCCGAGTGGTTGCGAGTGGTTCCGAGTGGTTGCGAGTGGTTCCGAGTGGTTGCGAGTGGTTCCGAGTGGTTGCGAGTGGTTCCGAGTGGTTGCGAGTGGTTCCGAGTGGTTGCGAGTGGTTCCGAGTGGTTGCGAGTGGTTCCGAGTGGTTGCGAGTGGTTCCGAGTGGTTGCGAGTGGTTCCGAGTGGTTGCGAGTGGTTCCGAGTGGTTGCGAGTGGTTCCGAGTGGTTGCGAGTGGTTCCGAGTGGTTGCGAGTGGTTCCGAGTGGTTGCGAGTGGTTCCGAGTGGTTGCGAGTGGTTCCGAGTGGTTGCGAGTGGTTCCGAGTGGTTGCGAGTGGTTCCGAGTGGTTGCGAGTGGTTCCGAGTGGTTGCGAGTGGTTCCGAGTGGTTGCGAGTGGTTCCGAGTGGTTGCGAGTGGTTCCGAGTGGTTGCGAGTGGTTCCGAGTGGTTGCGAGTGGTTCCGAGTGGTTGCGAGTGGTTCCGAGTGGTTGCGAGTGGTTCCGAGTGGTTGCGAGTGGTTCCGAGTGGTTGCGAGTGGTTCCGAGTGGTTGCGAGTGGTTCCGAGTGGTTGCGAGTGGTTCCGAGTGGTTGCGAGTGGTTCCGAGTGGTTGCGAGTGGTTCCGAGTGGTTGCGAGTGGTTCCGAGTGGTTGCGAGTGGTTCCGAGTGGTTGCGAGTGGTTCCGAGTGGTTGCGAGTGGTTCCGAGTGGTTGCGAGTGGTTCCGAGTGGTTGCGAGTGGTTCCGAGTGGTTGCGAGTGGTTCCGAGTGGTTGCGAGTGGTTCCGAGTGGTTGCGAGTGGTTCCGAGTGGTTGCGAGTGGTTCCGAGTGGTTGCGAGTGGTTCCGAGTGGTTGCGAGTGGTTCCGAGTGGTTGCGAGTGGTTCCGAGTGGTTGCGAGTGGTTCCGAGTGGTTGCGAGTGGTTCCGAGTGGTTGCGAGTGGTTCCGAGTGGTTGCGAGTGGTTCCGAGTGGTTGCGAGTGGTTCCGAGTGGTTGCGAGTGGTTCCGAGTGGTTGCGAGTGGTTCCGAGTGGTTGCGAGTGGTTCCGAGTGGTTGCGAGTGGTTCCGAGTGGTTGCGAGTGGTTCCGAGTGGTTGCGAGTGGTTCCGAGTGGTTGCGAGTGGTTCCGAGTGGTTGCGAGTGGTTCCGAGTGGTTGCGAGTGGTTCCGAGTGGTTGCGAGTGGTTCCGAGTGGTTGCGAGTGGTTCCGAGTGGTTGCGAGTGGTTCCGAGTGGTTGCGAGTGGTTCCGAGTGGTTGCGAGTGGTTCCGAGTGGTTGCGAGTGGTTCCGAGTGGTTGCGAGTGGTTCCGAGTGGTTGCGAGTGGTTCCGAGTGGTTGCGAGTGGTTCCGAGTGGTTGCGAGTGGTTCCGAGTGGTTGCGAGTGGTTCCGAGTGGTTGCGAGTGGTTCCGAGTGGTTGCGAGTGGTTCCGAGTGGTTGCGAGTGGTTCCGAGTGGTTGCGAGTGGTTCCGAGTGGTTGCGAGTGGTTCCGAGTGGTTGCGAGTGGTTCCGAGTGGTTGCGAGTGGTTCCGAGTGGTTGCGAGTGGTTCCGAGTGGTTGCGAGTGGTTCCGAGTGGTTGCGAGTGGTTCCGAGTGGTTGCGAGTGGTTCCGAGTGGTTGCGAGTGGTTCCGAGTGGTTGCGAGTGGTTCCGAGTGGTTGCGAGTGGTTCCGAGTGGTTGCGAGTGGTTCCGAGTGGTTGCGAGTGGTTCCGAGTGGTTGCGAGTGGTTCCGAGTGGTTGCGAGTGGTTCCGAGTGGTTGCGAGTGGTTCCGAGTGGTTGCGAGTGGTTCCGAGTGGTTGCGAGTGGTTCCGAGTGGTTGCGAGTGGTTCCGAGTGGTTGCGAGTGGTTCCGAGTGGTTGCGAGTGGTTCCGAGTGGTTGCGAGTGGTTCCGAGTGGTTGCGAGTGGTTCCGAGTGGTTGCGAGTGGTTCCGAGTGGTTGCGAGTGGTTCCGAGTGGTTGCGAGTGGTTCCGAGTGGTTGCGAGTGGTTCCGAGTGGTTGCGAGTGGTTCCGAGTGGTTGCGAGTGGTTCCGAGTGGTTGCGAGTGGTTCCGAGTGGTTGCGAGTGGTTCCGAGTGGTTGCGAGTGGTTCCGAGTGGTTGCGAGTGGTTCCGAGTGGTTGCGAGTGGTTCCGAGTGGTTGCGAGTGGTTCCGAGTGGTTGCGAGTGGTTCCGAGTGGTTGCGAGTGGTTCCGAGTGGTTGCGAGTGGTTCCGAGTGGTTGCGAGTGGTTCCGAGTGGTTGCGAGTGGTTCCGAGTGGTTGCGAGTGGTTCCGAGTGGTTGCGAGTGGTTCCGAGTGGTTGCGAGTGGTTCCGAGTGGTTGCGAGTGGTTCCGAGTGGTTGCGAGTGGTTCCGAGTGGTTGCGAGTGGTTCCGAGTGGTTGCGAGTGGTTCCGAGTGGTTGCGAGTGGTTCCGAGTGGTTGCGAGTGGTTCCGAGTGGTTGCGAGTGGTTCCGAGTGGTTGCGAGTGGTTCCGAGTGGTTGCGAGTGGTTCCGAGTGGTTGCGAGTGGTTCCGAGTGGTTGCGAGTGGTTCCGAGTGGTTGCGAGTGGTTCCGAGTGGTTGCGAGTGGTTCCGAGTGGTTGCGAGTGGTTCCGAGTGGTTGCGAGTGGTTCCGAGTGGTTGCGAGTGGTTCCGAGTGGTTGCGAGTGGTTCCGAGTGGTTGCGAGTGGTTCCGAGTGGTTGCGAGTGGTTCCGAGTGGTTGCGAGTGGTTCCGAGTGGTTGCGAGTGGTTCCGAGTGGTTGCGAGTGGTTCCGAGTGGTTGCGAGTGGTTCCGAGTGGTTGCGAGTGGTTCCGAGTGGTTGCGAGTGGTTCCGAGTGGTTGCGAGTGGTTCCGAGTGGTTGCGAGTGGTTCCGAGTGGTTGCGAGTGGTTCCGAGTGGTTGCGAGTGGTTCCGAGTGGTTGCGAGTGGTTCCGAGTGGTTGCGAGTGGTTCCGAGTGGTTGCGAGTGGTTCCGAGTGGTTGCGAGTGGTTCCGAGTGGTTGCGAGTGGTTCCGAGTGGTTGCGAGTGGTTCCGAGTGGTTGCGAGTGGTTCCGAGTGGTTGCGAGTGGTTCCGAGTGGTTGCGAGTGGTTCCGAGTGGTTGCGAGTGGTTCCGAGTGGTTGCGAGTGGTTCCGAGTGGTTGCGAGTGGTTCCGAGTGGTTGCGAGTGGTTCCGAGTGGTTGCGAGTGGTTCCGAGTGGTTGCGAGTGGTTCCGAGTGGTTGCGAGTGGTTCCGAGTGGTTGCGAGTGGTTCCGAGTGGTTGCGAGTGGTTCCGAGTGGTTGCGAGTGGTTCCGAGTGGTTGCGAGTGGTTCCGAGTGGTTGCGAGTGGTTCCGAGTGGTTGCGAGTGGTTCCGAGTGGTTGCGAGTGGTTCCGAGTGGTTGCGAGTGGTTCCGAGTGGTTGCGAGTGGTTCCGAGTGGTTGCGAGTGGTTCCGAGTGGTTGCGAGTGGTTCCGAGTGGTTGCGAGTGGTTCCGAGTGGTTGCGAGTGGTTCCGAGTGGTTGCGAGTGGTTCCGAGTGGTTGCGAGTGGTTCCGAGTGGTTGCGAGTGGTTCCGAGTGGTTGCGAGTGGTTCCGAGTGGTTGCGAGTGGTTCCGAGTGGTTGCGAGTGGTTCCGAGTGGTTGCGAGTGGTTCCGAGTGGTTGCGAGTGGTTCCGAGTGGTTGCGAGTGGTTCCGAGTGGTTGCGAGTGGTTCCGAGTGGTTGCGAGTGGTTCCGAGTGGTTGCGAGTGGTTCCGAGTGGTTGCGAGTGGTTCCGAGTGGTTGCGAGTGGTTCCGAGTGGTTGCGAGTGGTTCCGAGTGGTTGCGAGTGGTTCCGAGTGGTTGCGAGTGGTTCCGAGTGGTTGCGAGTGGTTCCGAGTGGTTGCGAGTGGTTCCGAGTGGTTGCGAGTGGTTCCGAGTGGTTGCGAGTGGTTCCGAGTGGTTGCGAGTGGTTCCGAGTGGTTGCGAGTGGTTCCGAGTGGTTGCGAGTGGTTCCGAGTGGTTGCGAGTGGTTCCGAGTGGTTGCGAGTGGTTCCGAGTGGTTGCGAGTGGTTCCGAGTGGTTGCGAGTGGTTCCGAGTGGTTGCGAGTGGTTCCGAGTGGTTGCGAGTGGTTCCGAGTGGTTGCGAGTGGTTCCGAGTGGTTGCGAGTGGTTCCGAGTGGTTGCGAGTGGTTCCGAGTGGTTGCGAGTGGTTCCGAGTGGTTGCGAGTGGTTCCGAGTGGTTGCGAGTGGTTCCGAGTGGTTGCGAGTGGTTCCGAGTGGTTGCGAGTGGTTCCGAGTGGTTGCGAGTGGTTCCGAGTGGTTGCGAGTGGTTGCAAGTGGTTGCGAGTGATTCGGAGTAGTTGAGAGTAGTTGCAAGTGGTTGCGAGTGGTTGCGAGTGGTTGCGAGTGGTTGCGAGTGGTTACGAGTTGTTGCTAGTGGTTGCGAGTAGTTCCTAGTTGTTGCGGGTGGTTGCGAGTGGTTGCAAGTGGTTGCGAGTGGTTGCGAGAGGTTGCGAGTGGTTGCGAGTGGTTGCGACTGGTTGCGAGCGCTTGCAAGCAATTGCGAGCGGTTGCGAGCGGTTGTAAGCGATTGCAAGTGTTTGCAAGCGGTTGCGAGCGATTGGGAGCCATTGCAAGTGGTTGCGAATGGTTGCAAGTTGTTGCGAGTGGTTGCGAGTAGTTATGAGTGGTTGCGAGTGGTTGCGAGTGGTTGCGACTGGTTGCGAGTGGTTGCAAGTGGTTGTGAGTGGTTGCGAGTGGCGAGTGGTTGCGAGTGCTTGCGAGTGCTTGCAAGTGGTTGCGATTGGTTACGAGTGATTGCAAGTGGTGGTAAGTGGTTGTGAGTGGTTCCGAGTGGTTACGAGTGGATGCTAGTGGTTGCGAATGGTTGCGAGTAGTTGCGAGTGGTTACGAGTAGTTGTGAGGGGTTGCGAGTGGTTGCACGTGGTTGCGAGTGGTTGCGCGTGGTTGCGAGTGGTGGCGAGTGGTTGCGAGTGCTTGCGAGTGCTTGCAAGTGGTTGCGATTGGTTACGAGTGATTGCAAGTGGTGGTAAGTGGTTGTGAGTGGTTCCGAGTGGTTACGAGTGGATGCTAGTGGTTGCGAATGGTTGCGAGTAGTTGCGAGTGGTTACGAGTAGTTGTGAGGGGTTGCGAGTGGTTGCACGTGGTTGCGAGTGGTTGCGCGTGGTTGCGAGTGGTGGCGAGTGGTTGCGAGTGCTTGCGAGTGCTTGCAAGTGGTTGCGATTGGTTACGAGTGATTGCAAGTGGTGGTAAGTGGTTGTGAGTGGTTCCGAGTGGTTACGAGTGGATGCTAGTGGTTGCGAATGGTTGCGAGTAGTTGCGAGTGGTTACGAGTAGTTGTGAGGGGTTGCGAGTGGTTGCACGTGGTTGCGAGTGGTTGCGCGTGGTTGCGAGTGGTGGCGAGTGGTTGCGAGTGCTTGCGAGTGCTTGCAAGTGGTTGCGATTGGTTACGAGTGATTGCAAGTGGTGGTAAGTGGTTGTGAGTGGTTCCGAGTGGTTACGAGTGGATGCTAGTGGTTGCGAATGGTTGCGAGTAGTTGCGAGTGGTTACGAGTAGTTGTGAGGGGTTGCGAGTGGTTGCACGTGGTTGCGAGTGGTTGCGCGTGGTTGCGAGTGGTGGCGAGTGGTTGCGAGTGCTTGCGAGTGCTTGCAAGTGGTTGCGATTGGTTACGAGTGATTGCAAGTGGTGGTAAGTGGTTGTGAGTGGTTCCGAGTGGTTACGAGTGGATGCTAGTGGTTGCGAATGGTTGCGAGTAGTTGCGAGTGGTTACGAGTAGTTGTGAGGGGTTGCGAGTGGTTGCACGTGGTTGCGAGTGGTTGCGCGTGGTTGCGAGTGGTGGCGAGTGGTTGCGAGTGCTTGCGAGTGCTTGCAAGTGGTTGCGATTGGTTACGAGTGATTGCAAGTGGTGGTAAGTGGTTGTGAGTGGTTCCGAGTGGTTACGAGTGGATGCTAGTGGTTGCGAATGGTTGCGAGTAGTTGCGAGTGGTTACGAGTAGTTGTGAGGGGTTGCGAGTGGTTGCACGTGGTTGCGAGTGGTTGCGCGTGGTTGCGAGTGGTGGCGAGTGGTTGCGAGTGCTTGCGAGTGCTTGCAAGTGGTTGCGATTGGTTACGAGTGATTGCAAGTGGTGGTAAGTGGTTGTGAGTGGTTCCGAGTGGTTACGAGTGGATGCTAGTGGTTGCGAATGGTTGCGAGTAGTTGCGAGTGGTTACGAGTAGTTGTGAGGGGTTGCGAGTGGTTGCACGTGGTTGCGAGTGGTTGCGCGTGGTTGCGAGTGGTGGCGAGTGGTTGCGAGTGCTTGCGAGTGCTTGCAAGTGGTTGCGATTGGTTACGAGTGATTGCAAGTGGTGGTAAGTGGTTGTGAGTGGTTCCGAGTGGTTACGAGTGGATGCTAGTGGTTGCGAATGGTTGCGAGTAGTTGCGAGTGGTTACGAGTAGTTGTGAGGGGTTGCGAGTGGTTGCACGTGGTTGCGAGTGGTTGCGCGTGGTTGCGAGTGGTGGCGAGTGGTTGCGAGTGCTTGCGAGTGCTTGCAAGTGGTTGCGATTGGTTACGAGTGATTGCAAGTGGTGGTAAGTGGTTGTGAGTGGTTCCGAGTGGTTACGAGTGGATGCTAGTGGTTGCGAATGGTTGCGAGTAGTTGCGAGTGGTTACGAGTAGTTGTGAGGGGTTGCGAGTGGTTGCACGTGGTTGCGAGTGGTTGCGCGTGGTTGCGAGTGGTGGCGAGTGGTTGCGAGTGCTTGCGAGTGCTTGCAAGTGGTTGCGATTGGTTACGAGTGATTGCAAGTGGTGGTAAGTGGTTGTGAGTGGTTCCGAGTGGTTACGAGTGGATGCTAGTGGTTGCGAATGGTTGCGAGTAGTTGCGAGTGGTTACGAGTAGTTGTGAGGGGTTGCGAGTGGTTGCACGTGGTTGCGAGTGGTTGCGCGTGGTTGCGAGTGGTGGCGAGTGGTTGCGAGTGCTTGCGAGTGCTTGCAAGTGGTTGCGATTGGTTACGAGTGATTGCAAGTGGTGGTAAGTGGTTGTGAGTGGTTCCGAGTGGTTACGAGTGGATGCTAGTGGTTGCGAATGGTTGCGAGTAGTTGCGAGTGGTTACGAGTAGTTGTGAGGGGTTGCGAGTGGTTGCACGTGGTTGCGAGTGGTTGCGCGTGGTTGCGAGTGGTGGCGAGTGGTTGCGAGTGCTTGCGAGTGCTTGCAAGTGGTTGCGATTGGTTACGAGTGATTGCAAGTGGTGGTAAGTGGTTGTGAGTGGTTCCGAGTGGTTACGAGTGGATGCTAGTGGTTGCGAATGGTTGCGAGTAGTTGCGAGTGGTTACGAGTAGTTGTGAGGGGTTGCGAGTGGTTGCACGTGGTTGCGAGTGGTTGCGCGTGGTTGCGAGTGGTGGCGAGTGGTTGCGAGTGCTTGCGAGTGCTTGCAAGTGGTTGCGATTGGTTACGAGTGATTGCAAGTGGTGGTAAGTGGTTGTGAGTGGTTCCGAGTGGTTACGAGTGGATGCTAGTGGTTGCGAATGGTTGCGAGTAGTTGCGAGTGGTTACGAGTAGTTGTGAGGGGTTGCGAGTGGTTGCACGTGGTTGCGAGTGGTTGCGCGTGGTTGCGAGTGGTGGCGAGTGGTTGCGAGTGCTTGCGAGTGCTTGCAAGTGGTTGCGATTGGTTACGAGTGATTGCAAGTGGTGGTAAGTGGTTGTGAGTGGTTCCGAGTGGTTACGAGTGGATGCTAGTGGTTGCGAATGGTTGCGAGTAGTTGCGAGTGGTTACGAGTAGTTGTGAGGGGTTGCGAGTGGTTGCACGTGGTTGCGAGTGGTTGCGCGTGGTTGCGAGTGGTGGCGAGTGGTTGCGAGTGCTTGCGAGTGCTTGCAAGTGGTTGCGATTGGTTACGAGTGATTGCAAGTGGTGGTAAGTGGTTGTGAGTGGTTCCGAGTGGTTACGAGTGGATGCTAGTGGTTGCGAATGGTTGCGAGTAGTTGCGAGTGGTTACGAGTAGTTGTGAGGGGTTGCGAGTGGTTGCACGTGGTTGCGAGTGGTTGCGCGTGGTTGCGAGTGGTGGCGAGTGGTTGCGAGTGCTTGCGAGTGCTTGCAAGTGGTTGCGATTGGTTACGAGTGATTGCAAGTGGTGGTAAGTGGTTGTGAGTGGTTCCGAGTGGTTACGAGTGGATGCTAGTGGTTGCGAATGGTTGCGAGTAGTTGCGAGTGGTTACGAGTAGTTGTGAGGGGTTGCGAGTGGTTGCACGTGGTTGCGAGTGGTTGCGCGTGGTTGCGAGTGGTGGCGAGTGGTTGCGAGTGCTTGCGAGTGCTTGCAAGTGGTTGCGATTGGTTACGAGTGATTGCAAGTGGTGGTAAGTGGTTGTGAGTGGTTCCGAGTGGTTACGAGTGGATGCTAGTGGTTGCGAATGGTTGCGAGTAGTTGCGAGTGGTTACGAGTAGTTGTGAGGGGTTGCGAGTGGTTGCACGTGGTTGCGAGTGGTTGCGCGTGGTTGCGAGTGGTGGCGAGTGGTTGCGAGTGCTTGCGAGTGCTTGCAAGTGGTTGCGATTGGTTGCGAGTGGTTGCGGGTCACTGCGAGTGGTTGTGAGTGGTCGCAAGTGGTTGCGTGTGGTTGCGAGTGGTTGCGAGTGGTTGCGAGTGGTTGTGAGTGGTTGCGAGTGGTTGCAAGTGGTTCTGAGTGGTTGTGAGTGGTTGTGAGTGATTACGAGTTGTTGCGAGTGGTTGCGAGTGGTTGCAAGTGGTTGCGTGTGGCTGCGATTGGTTGCGAGTGGTTGCAAGTGGTTGCGAGTGATTGCAAGTCGTGGTAAGTGGTTGTGAGTGGTTGCGAGTGGTTGGCAGTGGTTCTAAGTGGTTGCAAGTGATTGCGAGTGGTTACGAGTGGTAGCGAGTGGTTGTAAGTGGTGTCAAGTGGTTATGAGTGGGTGCGAGTGGTTGCCAGTGGTTGCGAGTGCTTGCGAGTGGTTGCAAGTGGTTGCGAATGGTTGCCAGTTGTTGCAAGAGGTTGCGAGTGGTTGCGAGTGGTTGCAATTAGTTGAGAGTGGTTGTGAGTGGTCGCGAGTGGTTGCGCCTGGTTGCGAGTGGTTGCCAGTGGTTGCGAGTGCTTGCGAGTGGTTGCAAGTGGTTGCGAGTGGTTACGAGTGGTTGCTAGTGGTTGCGAGTGGTTGAGAGTGGTTGCGAGTGGTCGCGAGTGGTTGCGAGTGGTTGCGAGTGGTTACGAGTGGTTGCGAGTGGTTACGAGTGGTTGTGAGTGGTTGCGAGTGGTTGCGAGTAGTTTTGTGTGATTGCGTGTGGTTGCGAGTGGTTGCGAGTGGTTGCGAGTAGTTGCGAGTGGTTGCGAGTGGTTGCGAGTGGTCGCGAGTGGTTGCGAGTGGTTGCGAGTGGTTACGAGTGGTTGCGAGTGGTTACGAGTGGTTGTGAGTGGTTGCGAGTGGTTGCGAGTAGTTTTGTGTGATTGCGTGTGGTTGCGAGTGGTTGCGAGTGGTTGCGAGTAGTTGCGAGTGGTTGCGAGTGGTTGCGAGTGGTCGCGAGTGGTTGCGAGTGGTTGCGAGTGGTTACGAGTGGTTGCGAGTGGTTACGAGTGGTTGTGAGTGGTTGCGAGTGGTTGCGAGTAGTTTTGTGTGATTGCGTGTGGTTGCGAGTGGTTGCGAGTGGTTGCGAGTAGTTGCGAGTGGTTGCGAGTGGTTGCGAGTGGTCGCGAGTGGTTGCGAGTGGTTGCGAGTGGTTACGAGTGGTTGCGAGTGGTTACGAGTGGTTGTGAGTGGTTGCGAGTGGTTGCGAGTAGTTTTGTGTGATTGCGTGTGGTTGCGAGTGGTTGCGAGTGGTTGCGAGTAGTTGCGAGTGGTTGCGAGTGGTTGCGAGTGGTCGCGAGTGGTTGCGAGTGGTTGCGAGTGGTTGCGAGTGGTTGCAAGTGGTTGCAAGTGGTTGTGAGTAGCTGCGAGTGGTTGCGAGTGGTTGCGGGTGGTTGCGAGGGGTTGCCAGTGGTTGCAAGTGGTTGCGAGTGGTTGTGATTGGTTTCGAGTGGTTGCGATTGGTCGAGTGGTCGTGAGTGGTTGCGAGTGGTTGCGAGTGGTTGCAAGTGATTGCGAGTGTTTGCGAGTGGTTGCGAGTGGTTACGAGTGGTTGTGAGTGGTTGTGAGTCGTTGCGAGTGGTTGTGAGTGGTTGCGAGTAGTTGCAAGTGGTTGCAAGTGGTTGCGATTGGTCTTGTGTGGTTGCAAGTAGTTGTGTGTGGTTGCGAGTGGTTGTGAGTGGTTACGTATGATTGCGAGTGATTGTGAGTGGTTGCGAGTGGTTGCGAGTGGTTGCGAGTGGTTGTGAGTGGTTACGAGTGGTTAGAAGTGGTTGTGAGTGGTTGCAAGTGGTTGCAAGTGGTTGTGAGTGGTTGCGAGTTGTTGCAATTGACTCCGAGTGGTTGCGAGTTGTTGCAAGTGGTTGCAAGTGGTTGCGAGTGGTTGCGAGTTGTTGCGAGTAGTTGCAAGTGGTCGTGAGTGGTTGCAAGTGGTTGCGAGTGGTTGCGAGTAGTTGCGAGTGGTTACGAGTTGTTGCAAGTGGTGGTGCGTGGTTTTTGTGTGGTTGTGAGTGGTTGCAATTGGTTGCAAGAAGTTGCGAGTCGTTGCGTATGGTTGCGAGTGGTTGCGAGTGGTTGCGAGTGGTTGCGATTTGTTGGGAGTGGTTATTTGTTGTTGCGAGTGG
Source organism: Penium margaritaceum (assembly GCA_023375785.1). NCBI lineage: Eukaryota > Viridiplantae > Streptophyta > Zygnematophyceae > Desmidiales > Peniaceae > Penium > Penium margaritaceum. The sequence continues at coordinate 13,594 of SZWC01007020.1, forward strand.
TTGTGAGTGGTTGTGAGTGGTTGCGAGTGGTTGCAAGTGGTTACGGTTGGTTGCAAGTGGTTGCGAGTGGTTGCAAGTGATTGTGAGTGGTTGCGAAGTGGTTGCGA
>SZWC01007020.1:16224-35696 GCA_023375785.1 Penium margaritaceum
AATTATGTCTCACACGACCTGCACGGCCAATAATCGTGGACTGGTCCTTCCTTGAAGTCTCCTGGAGGCCCTCCAGCCGTCTTTTCTCCTCGAAGGCCGCTCTCAGCCGTCCTGGCCAATAATCCTACCGCTTTTGAGCTCAAAGTGCTCAGGTCGTCACTTGAACCCGACCCATGATCTCCAAACTTTGGAAATCCATATCTCACTCAAACGGACTCCGAATTGAGCTCCGTAAAGTGCGTTGGAACCCGTGAAACATCCTGTATGCAACTGTCATGCCAGATGATTTTTATCGAGCAACCTGTTTTTGTCACTTTCTGGCACACTCAATGCCATCATTCTCCCACTTTGCGAGAATAAAAATCACACAAGTCCGCACTGTCCCCTCAGCTGCTGAAAGCGGTGCGCTGCCAGCAGCTTGGTCAGGAAGTCTGCCAACATCATGCTTGAAGGGCAGAACTTGATCTGCGGCACCTGCTTTGTCACGAGCTCGCGGATGAAGTGGTACCGCAGGTCGATGTGCTTGGTGCGGGCGTGAAACTCTGCGTTCTTGGTCAGAGCAATGGCACTCATGTTGTCACAGTAGATGGTGGTCGCTGCTGTCTGCTGCTGTCCAAGTGTTGCCAGCAGCTCATGCAGCCACACGGCTTCCTTTGCTGCTTCACTCAGGGGGATGTACTCTGATTCAGTGGAGGAGAGGACAACACACTCTTGCTTCTTGCTCCTCCAGCTGATTGCACCTCCCCCGAGCACAAACACAAACCCACTGGTCGACCTCCTTGTGTCCAGGTCACCTCCCCAATCTGTGTCGCTGTAGCCGACGAGGATGGGGCTGTTGTTGCCGTTGTAGGTGAGGCAAAGGCTGCTGCTGCTGTCAAGGTAGCGCAGCGCACGCTTCACCGCCTCCCAATGCGGCACGCCCGGATTTGCGCAAAACATGCTGAGCACCCCCACTGCTTGGCTGATGTCGAGTCGCGTGCCGACTGCTGCGTACATGAGGATCCCAACTGCTGCTTTATACGGCACTGCTTCCATGCGGCTGCTCCCTTGCATGCCGCGGGGAGTCTGCGTCATGCTCAGCTTCGCTCCCACTTCCATTGGTGTTGCGGCTCTGCGCACTCCTGCCATGTTGAAGCGCTTGACGATGTCGCTCACGTATGTACTCTGGGACAACTCCAAAGTCTGTTGCTGTCGGTCGCGCTTGACCTGAAGGCCAAGGTAGTAGCTGAGCTCGCCCATGTCTTTCATGTCGAACCTGGCAGCAAGGGACTGCTTCACATCGTCCAAAAGAGACTTGGAGTCAGATGCAATGAGCAGGTCATCAACATAGAGCTAGATGATGACCTGGCTTGCCTCTTGCGTGCGCCCGTAGACTGCATGGTCAGCTTCACTGCGCACAAAGCCAAGGCCAGACAGCTGCTCATCCATCTTGTGGTACCATGCACGCGGTGCTTGCTTCAGGCCGTAGAGGGCCTTCACAAGCTTGCACACTAGTTTCTCCTTCCCTTCCACCACATACCCCTCCAGCTGCTCCATGTACACATCCTCCTCGAGGTCACCATTCAGAAATGCACACGTCACATCCATTTGGTGCACCTCCCAGTCCATAGCAGCAAGAGCGAGGATTGCTCGGATGGATGGGAACTTTGTGACAGGTGCAAATATCTCATTGTAATCCACACCCTCAGTCTGTGCATACCCCTTTGCAGCCAGCCGTACTTTGTACCCAAGCACCTTACCATCCGCACCACGCTTGCGCCTGAAGATCCACCGGAACCCAATCACCCGGCTGCCACGTGGAGCTTCCTCGAGGGTCCAGGTGCCGTTCTTCATGAGTGCACCATACTCCTCGTCTGCGGCATGCCAATCTGCCGCCTCGGTGCTGTGCATGGCTTCAGCAAATGTGGCTGGGACATCGGTGATTGTGAGGAAGAGAAGCATCGAGGTCAGACGACTCCGTTGGTGGTGGAACGGTGCACAGGTTCACCAGCTCCTCCAACGAACTCAGTTTGCTTGCGAAGCGCTCGGATCGCCTCAGCGGCTCCCCACTGTCCTTTGCACCTTTGTTGAGGTGTGCAGACCGTTGTGGCAGCTGCTTTGTGTTGATTTGCTGCTCCTCCTCATCAGATTCCGCTGCCGGCTCCTTCTCCTTCTCAGCTCCCTCCACCTCCTTGTCGTTGCCGCTGTCACCGCCATCTTCCAAACCGTCCTCTTCTGCTACCGGAACTTCTCCCACTTCAGGTACAAGTGCGGGAGCAAGTGGAACAGCAGTCATAGGGCTCCACGTCCAGCCCTTCACGTCCTCTTGAAAAACCACGTCACGGCTGCGGATGATCTTGCGTGCAGCGAGTTTGTAGAGGCGGTATCCCATGGTATTGTAGCCGAGGAAGGCGGCCTTCACCGACTTTGCGTCCAGCTTGTTACGGCTGCCGGCAGGCACGTGCACGAATGCGCCACACCCGAAGGCTTTCAGGTGCTTCACTGTTGGCTTGCGCCCCGTCCACGCCTCCTCCGGTGTCATCAGCGGCACGGCGCGCGTGGGGCTCCGGTTTTTCAGGTACACGGCAGTGTTGACCGCTTCCGCCCAGAAGGTTGGTGGGAGCTCCGCGTCTCGGAGCATGCTGCAAACACGCTCCATGAGTGTGCGGTATGCGTGTTCAGCCACGCCATTCAGCTGCGGTGTTCCAGGTGGGGTGACCTCGTGCCTGATCCCGCGACGCTTGAGGAAGGTGCGGAAGTCGTTGGAGAGGTACTCTCCACCACCATCGGTGCGAAGCACCTTCAACCGCCTGCCACTCTCAGTCTGTGCAGCAGCAATCCACACCTTGAGAGCATCAAAGCACTCATCCTTTCCAGACAGGAAGGACACCCACGTCTTCATCGACTTGTCATCAATGAACGTGACGAAGTACAACTTTCCGGACAAGGACTGAGATGGCATGGGACCGCACAAATGAGAGTGAACTAGTGAGAGAAGCTCAGTCACCCCCTTCCTTCTCTCGTGAAAGGAGAGCGGGCTTGCTTCCCTTCAATGCAGCTCTCACAAGCCGATGCACCTGGCTGCTTCACCCTATTGAGCTCCAGGCCGCGGACCATCTGCTGCATGGAGATGATGGCGCCAAAGCCGAGGTGACCGAGCCGGCGGTGCCACAGGCCGATGTCGTATTTTCCCTCTCTCGCCGCCAACGCTGAGTCGGCTTCCTTCTCCGACACCACATAGAGACGGTAGAGACCGTCCTCTTTGTCCGCTTTTGCAAGCACACAACCTGCACTGGCAGAGATGGTACAGCCACCATTCTCAAAGCGAACTTGCATGCCTTCAGAGATGAGAGATGAAACAGAGAGGAGGTTAGTTGCCAGCCCCGGAACATGGAGCACCCCCTTCACACGACGTTCCACGTGCTTGCCCTCAACAAAAGCACGAAACACAATCTCACCCTCTCCAACCGCCATTTGCACATGGTTGTCCCCCATGTACACCCAACGAGACTCAATGGCGGTGTAGAGTGGTTGCGAGTGGTTGCGAGTCATTGCGAGTGGTTGTGAGTGGTTGCGAGTGGTTGTGAGTGGTTGCGAGTGGTTGCGAGTGGTTGCGAGTGGTTGCGAGCGGTTGCGAGTGGTTGCGAGCGGTTGCGAGCGGTTACAAGTGGTTGCGAGTGGTTGCGAGTGGTTGCGAGTAGTTGCGAGTGGTTGCGAGTGGTTGCGAGTGGTTACGAGTGGTTACGAGTGATTGCGAGCGGTCGTGAGCGGTTGTGAGTGGTTACAAGCGGTTGCAAGCGGTTGAAAGCGGTTGCGAGCGGTTACAAGTGGTTGCGAGTGGTTGCGAGTGGTTGCGAGTAGTTGCGAGTGGTTGCGAGTGGTTGCGAGTGGTTACGAGTGGTTACGAGTGATTGCGAGCGGTCGTGAGCGGTTGTGAGTGGTTACAAGCGGTTGCAAGCGGTTGAAAGCGGTTGCGAGCGGTTACAAGTGGTTGCGAGTGGTTGCGAGTGGTTGCGAGTAGTTGCGAGTGGTTGCGAGTGGTTGCGAGTGGTTACGAGTGGTTACGAGTGATTGCGAGCGGTCGTGAGCGGTTGTGAGTGGTTACAAGCGGTTGCAAGCGGTTGAAAGCGGTTGCGAGCGGTTACAAGTGGTTGCGAGTGGTTGCGAGTGGTTGCGAGTAGTTGCGAGTGGTTGCGAGTGGTTGCGAGTGGTTACGAGTGGTTACGAGTGATTGCGAGCGGTCGTGAGCGGTTGTGAGTGGTTACAAGCGGTTGCAAGCGGTTGAAAGCGGTTGCGAGCGGTTACAAGTGGTTGCGAGTGGTTGCGAGTGGTTGCGAGTAGTTGCGAGTGGTTGCGAGTGGTTGCGAGTGGTTACGAGTGGTTGCGAGTGGTTACGAGTGGTTGCGAGTGGTTGCGAGTGGTTGCGAGTGGCTGCAAGTGGTCCCAAGTGGTTGTGAGTGGTTGCGAGTGGTTGTGAGTGGTTGCAAGTGGTTGCAAGTGGTTGCGAGTGGTTGTAAGTGGTTGCGAGTGGTTGCGAGTGGTTGCAAGTGTTACGAGTGGTTGTGGGTGGATGTGAGTGGTTGCGAGTAATTACGAGTTATTGCGAGTGGTTTTGAGTGGTTGCAAGTGGTTGCGAGTTGTTGCAAGTGGTTGCGAGTGGTTGCAAGTAGTTGTGAGTGGTTGCGAGTGGTTTGGTGTGGATGCAAGTGGTTGGAAGTGGTTGCAAGTGGTTGCGAGTGGTTGCGAGTGGTAGCTAGTGGTTTCAAGTGGTTGCAAGTGGGTTTTGAGTGGTTGCGAGTGGTTGCGAGTGGTTGCGAGTGGTTGCAAGTTGTTGCATGTGGTTGCAAGTGGTTGCAAGTGGTTGAGAGTGGTTGCGAGTGGTTGCGAGTGGTTGCGAGTGCTTGCGAGTGGTTGCGAGTGGTTACGAGTGGTTGCGAGTGGTTATGAGTGGTTGCGAGTGGTTGCAAGTGGCTGTGAGTGGTTGCGAGTGGTTTTTGTGTGGTTACGAGTGGTTACGAGTTGTTGCGAGTGGTTGCGAGAAGTTGCGAGTGCTTGCGTATGGTTGCGAGTGGTTGCGAGTGGTTGCGACTGGTTGCGAGTGGTTGCGAGTGGGTGTGAGTGGTTGTGAGTGGTTGCGAGTGGTTGCGAGTCATTACAAGTGGCTGCGAGTGGTTGCAACTGGTTGCGAGTGGTTACGAGTGGTTGCGAGTGGTTATGAGTGGTTGCGAGTGGTTGCAAGTGGCTGTGAGTGGTTGCGAGTGGTTTTTGTGTGGTTACGAGTGGTTACGAGTTGTTGCGAGTGGTTGCGAGAAGTTGCGAGTGCTTGCGTATGGTTGCGAGTGGTTGCGAGTGGTTGCGACTGGTTGCGAGTGGTTGCGAGTGGGTGTGAGTGGTTGTGAGTGGTTGCGAGTGGTTGCGAGTCATTACAAGTGGCTGCGAGTGGTTGCAACTGGTTGCGAGTGGTTACGAGTGGTTGCGAGTGGTTATGAGTGGTTGCGAGTGGTTGCAAGTGGCTGTGAGTGGTTGCGAGTGGTTTTTGTGTGGTTACGAGTGGTTACGAGTTGTTGCGAGTGGTTGCGAGAAGTTGCGAGTGCTTGCGTATGGTTGCGAGTGGTTGCGAGTGGTTGCGACTGGTTGCGAGTGGTTGCGAGTGGGTGTGAGTGGTTGTGAGTGGTTGCGAGTGGTTGCGAGTCATTACAAGTGGCTGCGAGTGGTTGCAACTGGTTGCGAGTGGTTACGAGTGGTTGCGAGTGGTTATGAGTGGTTGCGAGTGGTTGCAAGTGGCTGTGAGTGGTTGCGAGTGGTTTTTGTGTGGTTACGAGTGGTTACGAGTTGTTGCGAGTGGTTGCGAGAAGTTGCGAGTGCTTGCGTATGGTTGCGAGTGGTTGCGAGTGGTTGCGACTGGTTGCGAGTGGTTGCGAGTGGGTGTGAGTGGTTGTGAGTGGTTGCGAGTGGTTGCGAGTCATTACAAGTGGCTGCGAGTGGTTGCAACTGGTTGCGAGTGGTTACGAGTGGTTGCGAGTGGTTATGAGTGGTTGCGAGTGGTTGCAAGTGGCTGTGAGTGGTTGCGAGTGGTTTTTGTGTGGTTACGAGTGGTTACGAGTTGTTGCGAGTGGTTGCGAGAAGTTGCGAGTGCTTGCGTATGGTTGCGAGTGGTTGCGAGTGGTTGCGACTGGTTGCGAGTGGTTGCGAGTGGGTGTGAGTGGTTGTGAGTGGTTGCGAGTGGTTGCGAGTCATTACAAGTGGCTGCGAGTGGTTGCAACTGGTTGCGAGTGGTTACGAGTGGTTGCGAGTGGTTATGAGTGGTTGCGAGTGGTTGCAAGTGGCTGTGAGTGGTTGCGAGTGGTTTTTGTGTGGTTACGAGTGGTTACGAGTTGTTGCGAGTGGTTGCGAGAAGTTGCGAGTGCTTGCGTATGGTTGCGAGTGGTTGCGAGTGGTTGCGACTGGTTGCGAGTGGTTGCGAGTGGGTGTGAGTGGTTGTGAGTGGTTGCGAGTGGTTGCGAGTCATTACAAGTGGCTGCGAGTGGTTGCAACTGGTTGCGAGTGGTTACGAGTGGTTGCGAGTGGTTATGAGTGGTTGCGAGTGGTTGCAAGTGGCTGTGAGTGGTTGCGAGTGGTTTTTGTGTGGTTACGAGTGGTTACGAGTTGTTGCGAGTGGTTGCGAGAAGTTGCGAGTGCTTGCGTATGGTTGCGAGTGGTTGCGAGTGGTTGCGACTGGTTGCGAGTGGTTGCGAGTGGGTGTGAGTGGTTGTGAGTGGTTGCGAGTGGTTGCGAGTCATTACAAGTGGCTGCGAGTGGTTGCAACTGGTTGCGAGTGGTTACGAGTGGTTGCGAGTGGTTATGAGTGGTTGCGAGTGGTTGCAAGTGGCTGTGAGTGGTTGCGAGTGGTTTTTGTGTGGTTACGAGTGGTTACGAGTTGTTGCGAGTGGTTGCGAGAAGTTGCGAGTGCTTGCGTATGGTTGCGAGTGGTTGCGAGTGGTTGCGACTGGTTGCGAGTGGTTGCGAGTGGGTGTGAGTGGTTGTGAGTGGTTGCGAGTGGTTGCGAGTCATTACAAGTGGCTGCGAGTGGTTGCAACTGGTTGCGAGTGGTTACGAGTGGTTGCGAGTGGTTATGAGTGGTTGCGAGTGGTTGCAAGTGGCTGTGAGTGGTTGCGAGTGGTTTTTGTGTGGTTACGAGTGGTTACGAGTTGTTGCGAGTGGTTGCGAGAAGTTGCGAGTGCTTGCGTATGGTTGCGAGTGGTTGCGAGTGGTTGCGACTGGTTGCGAGTGGTTGCGAGTGGGTGTGAGTGGTTGTGAGTGGTTGCGAGTGGTTGCGAGTCATTACAAGTGGCTGCGAGTGGTTGCAACTGGTTGCGAGTGGTTACGAGTGGTTGCGAGTGGTTATGAGTGGTTGCGAGTGGTTGCAAGTGGCTGTGAGTGGTTGCGAGTGGTTTTTGTGTGGTTACGAGTGGTTACGAGTTGTTGCGAGTGGTTGCGAGAAGTTGCGAGTGCTTGCGTATGGTTGCGAGTGGTTGCGAGTGGTTGCGACTGGTTGCGAGTGGTTGCGAGTGGGTGTGAGTGGTTGTGAGTGGTTGCGAGTGGTTGCGAGTCATTACAAGTGGCTGCGAGTGGTTGCAACTGGTTGCGAGTGGTTACGAGTGGTTGCGAGTGGTTATGAGTGGTTGCGAGTGGTTGCAAGTGGCTGTGAGTGGTTGCGAGTGGTTTTTGTGTGGTTACGAGTGGTTACGAGTTGTTGCGAGTGGTTGCGAGAAGTTGCGAGTGCTTGCGTATGGTTGCGAGTGGTTGCGAGTGGTTGCGACTGGTTGCGAGTGGTTGCGAGTGGGTGTGAGTGGTTGTGAGTGGTTGCGAGTGGTTGCGAGTCATTACAAGTGGCTGCGAGTGGTTGCAACTGGTTGCGAGTGGTTACGAGTGGTTGCGAGTGGTTATGAGTGGTTGCGAGTGGTTGCAAGTGGCTGTGAGTGGTTGCGAGTGGTTTTTGTGTGGTTACGAGTGGTTACGAGTTGTTGCGAGTGGTTGCGAGAAGTTGCGAGTGCTTGCGTATGGTTGCGAGTGGTTGCGAGTGGTTGCGACTGGTTGCGAGTGGTTGCGAGTGGGTGTGAGTGGTTGTGAGTGGTTGCGAGTGGTTGCGAGTCATTACAAGTGGCTGCGAGTGGTTGCAACTGGTTGCGAGTGGTTACGAGTGGTTGCGAGTGGTTATGAGTGGTTGCGAGTGGTTGCAAGTGGCTGTGAGTGGTTGCGAGTGGTTTTTGTGTGGTTACGAGTGGTTACGAGTTGTTGCGAGTGGTTGCGAGAAGTTGCGAGTGCTTGCGTATGGTTGCGAGTGGTTGCGAGTGGTTGCGAGTGGTTGCTAGTGGTTGCGAGTGGTTGCGAGTTGTTGCTAGTGGTTGCGAGTGGTTGCAAGTGGTTGCAAGTGGTTGCAAGTGGTTGCAAGTGGTTGTGGGTGGTTGCGAGTGGTTGGAAGTGGTTGAAAGTGGTTGCAAGTGGGTGTGAGTGGTTGTGAGTGGTTGCGAGTGGTTGCAAGTTGTTGCGAGTGGTTGCAAGTGGTTGCAAGTGGTTGCGAGTGGTTGCGAGTGGTTGCAAGTGGTTGCGAGTGGCTGCGAGTGGTTGTGACTGGTTGCGAGTGATTGCGAGTGGTTGCGAGTGGTTGCAAGTATTTGCGAATGGTTGCCATTTGGTGTGATTCGTTACGAGTGATTGTGAGTGGTTGCGAATGGTTTCGAGTGGTTGCGAGTGGTTGCGAGTGGTTGCGAGTGGTTGTGAGTGCTTGCAAGTGGTTGCGAGTGCATGCAAGTGGTTGCAAGTGGTTACAAGTTGTTGCGAGTGGTTGCAAGTGATTGTGAGTGGTTGAGAGAGGTTTCGAGTGGTTGCGAGTGGTTGCGAGTGGTTGCGAGTGGTTGCGAGTGGTTGCGAGTGGTTGCAAGTGGTTGCGAGTGGTTGTGAATGGTTGGGAGTGGTTGCGAGTGGTTGCAATTGATTGCGAGTGGTTGTGAGTGGTTTCGAGTGCTTGCAAGTTCTTGCGAGTGCTTGCAAGTGGTTGCGAGTGGTTGCCAGTGGTTGCCAGTGGTTACAAGTGGTTGCGAATAGTTGCGAGTGGTTGCCGGTGGTTGCACGTGGTTGTGAGTTGTTGCGAGTGGTTGTGAGTAGTTGCAAGTGGCTGCAAGTGGTTACGAGTAGTTGCAAGAGGTTGGGACTGGTGGCGAGTGGTTGCGAGTGGTTGCAAGTGGTTAAGAGTGATTGTGAGTGATTGCAAGTGGTTGTGAGTGGTTGTGCGTGGTCGAGAGTAGTTGCGAGTGCTTGCAAGTGGTTGTGAGTTGTTGTGAGTGGTTGCGTGTGGTTGCAAGTGGTTGCGAGTGGTTACGAGTGGGTGCGAGTGCTTGCGAGTGGTTGTGAGTGGTTACGAGTGGTTAGAAGTGATTGCGAGTGGTTGCAAGTGGTTGCGAGTGATTGTGAGTGGTTCCGAGCGGTTGCGAGTGATTGCGAGTGGTTGCAAGTGGTTGCGAGTGATTGTGAGTGGTTCCGAGCGGTTGCGAGTGATTGCGAGTGGTTGCAAGTGGTTGCGAGTGATTGTGAGTGGTTCCGAGCGGTTGCGAGTGATTGCGAGTGGTTGCAAGTGGTTGCGAGTGATTGTGAGTGGTTCCGAGCGGTTGCGAGTGATTGCGAGTGGTTGCAAGTGGTTGCGAGTGATTGTGAGTGGTTCCGAGCGGTTGCGAGTGATTGCGAGTGGTTGCAAGTGGTTGCGAGTGATTGTGAGTGGTTCCGAGCGGTTGCGAGTGATTGCGAGTGGTTGCAAGTGGTTGCGAGTGATTGTGAGTGGTTCCGAGCGGTTGCGAGTGATTGCGAGTGGTTGCAAGTGGTTGCGAGTGATTGTGAGTGGTTCCGAGCGGTTGCGAGTGATTGCGAGTGGTTGCAAGTGGTTGCGAGTGATTGTGAGTGGTTCCGAGCGGTTGCGAGTGATTGCGAGTGGTTGCAAGTGGTTGCGAGTGATTGTGAGTGGTTCCGAGCGGTTGCGAGTGATTGCGAGTGGTTGCAAGTGGTTGCGAGTGATTGTTAGTGTTTGCGAGTGGTTGCAAGTGGTTGCGAGTGGTTGCAAGTGGTTGCGAGTGGTTGCGAGTGGTTGCGAGTGGTTGTGAGTGATTCCGAGTGGTTGCGAGTGGTTGCGAGTGGTTTTGAGTGGTTGGGAGTGGTTGCGAGTGGTTACGAGTTGTTGCTAGTGCCTGCGAGTGGTTCCTAGTGCTTGTGAATGGTTGGGAGTGGTTGCGAGTGATTGTGAGTGGTTCCGAGAGGTTGCGAGTGATTGCGAGTGGTTGCGATTGGTTGCAAGCGGTTGCGAGCGATTGCGAGCGGTTGCGAGCGGCTGCGAGCGGTTGCCAGCGTTTGCAAGCGGATGCGAGCGGTTGCGATCGGTTGCGAACGGTTGCAAGTGGTTGTGAGTGGTTGCAAGTGGTTGCGAGCGGTTCCGAGTGGTTACAAGTGGTTGCGAGTGGTTGTGAGTGGTTGCGAGTGGTTGCGAGTGGTTGCGAGTGGTTGCGAGTGGTTGCGAGTGGTTGCGAGTGGTTGCGAGTGGTTGTGAGTGGTTCCAAGTGGTTACGAGTGGTTGCAAGTGGATGTAAGTGGTTGTGAGTGGTTGCAAGTGGTTGCGAGTGGTTACAAGTGGTTGCGAGTGTTGCGAGTGGCTGTGATTGGTTGTGAGTGGTTGCGAGTAATTACGAGTTATTGCGAGTGGCTTTTAGTGGTTGCGAGTGGTTGCGAGTGGTTACGAGTGGGTGCGAGTGCTTGCGAGTGGTTGCGAGTGGTTACGAGTGGGTGCGAGTGCTTGCGAGTGGTTGCGAGTGGTTACGAGTGGGTGCGAGTGCTTGCGAGTGGTTGCGAGTGGTTACGAGTGGGTGCGAGTGCTTGCGAGTGGTTGCGAGTGGTTACGAGTGGGTGCGAGTGCTTGCGAGTGGTTGCGAGTGGTTACGAGTGGGTGCGAGTGCTTGCGAGTGGTTGCGAGTGGTTACGAGTGGGTGCGAGTGCTTGCGAGTGGTTGCGAGTGGTTACGAGTGGGTGCGAGTGCTTGCGAGTGGTTGCGAGTGGTTACGAGTGGGTGCGAGTGCTTGCGAGTGGTTGCGAGTGGTTACGAGTGGGTGCGAGTGCTTGCGAGTGGTTGCGAGTGGTTACGAGTGGGTGCGAGTGCTTGCGAGTGGTTGCGAGTGGTTACGAGTGGGTGCGAGTGCTTGCGAGTGGTTGCGAGTGGTTACGAGTGGGTGCGAGTGCTTGCGAGTGGTTGCGAGTGGTTACGAGTGGGTGCGAGTGCTTGCGAGTGGTTGCGAGTGGTTACGAGTGGGTGCGAGTGCTTGCGAGTGGTTGCGAGTGGTTACGAGTGGGTGCGAGTGCTTGCGAGTGGTTGCGAGTGGTTACGAGTGGGTGCGAGTGCTTGCGAGTGGTTGCGAGTGGTTACGAGTGGGTGCGAGTGCTTGCGAGTGGTTGCGAGTGGTTACGAGTGGGTGCGAGTGCTTGCGAGTGGTTGCGAGTGGTTACGAGTGGGTGCGAGTGCTTGCGAGTGGTTGCGAGTGGTTACGAGTGGGTGCGAGTGCTTGCGAGTGGTTGCGAGTGGTTACGAGTGGGTGCGAGTGCTTGCGAGTGGTTGCGAGTGGTTACGAGTGGGTGCGAGTGCTTGCGAGTGGTTGCGAGTGGTTACGAGTGGGTGCGAGTGCTTGCGAGTGGTTGCGAGTGGTTACGAGTGGGTGCGAGTGCTTGCGAGTGGTTGCGAGTGGTTACGAGTGGGTGCGAGTGCTTGCGAGTGGTTGCGAGTGGTTACGAGTGGGTGCGAGTGCTTGCGAGTGGTTGCGAGTGGTTACGAGTGGGTGCGAGTGCTTGCGAGTGGTTGCGAGTGGTTACGAGTGGGTGCGAGTGCTTGCGAGTGGTTGCGAGTGGTTACGAGTGGGTGCGAGTGCTTGCGAGTGGTTGCGAGTGGTTACGAGTGGGTGCGAGTGCTTGCGAGTGGTTGCGAGTGGTTACGAGTGGGTGCGAGTGCTTGCGAGTGGTTGCGAGTGGTTACGAGTGGGTGCGAGTGCTTGCGAGTGGTTGCGAGTGGTTACGAGTGGGTGCGAGTGCTTGCGAGTGGTTGCGAGTGGTTACGAGTGGGTGCGAGTGCTTGCGAGTGGTTGCGAGTGGTTACGAGTGGGTGCGAGTGCTTGCGAGTGGTTGCGAGTGGTTACGAGTGGGTGCGAGTGCTTGCGAGTGGTTGCGAGTGGTTACGAGTGGGTGCGAGTGCTTGCGAGTGGTTGCGAGTGGTTACGAGTGGGTGCGAGTGCTTGCGAGTGGTTGCGAGTGGTTACGAGTGGGTGCGAGTGCTTGCGAGTGGTTGCGAGTGGTTACGAGTGGGTGCGAGTGCTTGCGAGTGGTTGCGAGTGGTTACGAGTGGGTGCGAGTGCTTGCGAGTGGTTGCGAGTGGTTACGAGTGGGTGCGAGTGCTTGCGAGTGGTTGCGAGTGGTTACGAGTGGGTGCGAGTGCTTGCGAGTGGTTGCGAGTGGTTACGAGTGGGTGCGAGTGCTTGCGAGTGGTTGCGAGTGGTTACGAGTGGGTGCGAGTGCTTGCGAGTGGTTGCGAGTGGTTACGAGTGGGTGCGAGTGCTTGCGAGTGGTTGCGAGTGGTTACGAGTGGGTGCGAGTGCTTGCGAGTGGTTGCGAGTGGTTACGAGTGGGTGCGAGTGCTTGCGAGTGGTTGCGAGTGGTTACGAGTGGGTGCGAGTGCTTGCGAGTGGTTGCGAGTGGTTACGAGTGGGTGCGAGTGCTTGCGAGTGGTTGCGAGTGGTTACGAGTGGGTGCGAGTGCTTGCGAGTGGTTGCGAGTGGTTACGAGTGGGTGCGAGTGCTTGCGAGTGGTTGCGAGTGGTTACGAGTGGGTGCGAGTGCTTGCGAGTGGTTGCGAGTGGTTACGAGTGGGTGCGAGTGCTTGCGAGTGGTTGCGAGTGGTTACGAGTGGGTGCGAGTGCTTGCGAGTGGTTGCGAGTGGTTACGAGTGGGTGCGAGTGCTTGCGAGTGGTTGCGAGTGGTTACGAGTGGGTGCGAGTGCTTGCGAGTGGTTGCGAGTGGTTACGAGTGGGTGCGAGTGCTTGCGAGTGGTTGCGAGTGGTTACGAGTGGGTGCGAGTGCTTGCGAGTGGTTGCGAGTGGTTACGAGTGGGTGCGAGTGCTTGCGAGTGGTTGCGAGTGGTTACGAGTGGGTGCGAGTGCTTGCGAGTGGTTGCGAGTGGTTACGAGTGGGTGCGAGTGCTTGCGAGTGGTTGCGAGTGGTTACGAGTGGGTGCGAGTGCTTGCGAGTGGTTGCGAGTGGTTACGAGTGGGTGCGAGTGCTTGCGAGTGGTTGCGAGTGGTTACGAGTGGGTGCGAGTGCTTGCGAGTGGTTGCGAGTGGTTACGAGTGGGTGCGAGTGCTTGCGAGTGGTTGCGAGTGGTTACGAGTGGGTGCGAGTGCTTGCGAGTGGTTGCGAGTGGTTACGAGTGGGTGCGAGTGCTTGCGAGTGGTTGCGAGTGGTTACGAGTGGGTGCGAGTGCTTGCGAGTGGTTGCGAGTGGTTACGAGTGGGTGCGAGTGCTTGCGAGTGGTTGCGAGTGGTTACGAGTGGGTGCGAGTGCTTGCGAGTGGTTGCGAGTGGTTACGAGTGGGTGCGAGTGCTTGCGAGTGGTTGCGAGTGGTTACGAGTGGGTGCGAGTGCTTGCGAGTGGTTGCGAGTGGTTACGAGTGGGTGCGAGTGCTTGCGAGTGGTTGCGAGTGGTTACGAGTGGGTGCGAGTGCTTGCGAGTGGTTGCGAGTGGTTACGAGTGGGTGCGAGTGCTTGCGAGTGGTTGCGAGTGGTTACGAGTGGGTGCGAGTGCTTGCGAGTGGTTGCGAGTGGTTACGAGTGGGTGCGAGTGCTTGCGAGTGGTTGCGAGTGGTTACGAGTGGGTGCGAGTGCTTGCGAGTGGTTGCGAGTGGTTACGAGTGGGTGCGAGTGCTTGCGAGTGGTTGCGAGTGGTTACGAGTGGGTGCGAGTGCTTGCGAGTGGTTGCGAGTGGTTACGAGTGGGTGCGAGTGCTTGCGAGTGGTTGCGAGTGGTTACGAGTGGGTGCGAGTGCTTGCGAGTGGTTGCGAGTGGTTACGAGTGGGTGCGAGTGCTTGCGAGTGGTTGCGAGTGGTTACGAGTGGGTGCGAGTGCTTGCGAGTGGTTGCGAGTGGTTACGAGTGGGTGCGAGTGCTTGCGAGTGGTTGCGAGTGGTTACGAGTGGGTGCGAGTGCTTGCGAGTGGTTGCGAGTGGTTACGAGTGGGTGCGAGTGCTTGCGAGTGGTTGCGAGTGGTTACGAGTGGGTGCGAGTGCTTGCGAGTGGTTGCGAGTGGTTACGAGTGGTTGCGAGTGGTTGCGAGTGGTCGTGAGTGGTTGTGAGTTGTTGCGAGTGGTTGCGAGTTGTTGCGAGTGGTTGTGGGTGGTTGTGAGCAGTTGCGGGTGGTTGCGAGTGGTTGCTAGTGGTTCCGAGTGGTTGCTAGTGGTTGCAAGTGGTTGCCAGTCGTTGCGAGTGGTTTCGAGTGATTGCAAGTGGTTACGAGCGGTTGCAAGTGGTTGCCAGTGGTTACGAGCAGTTGCAAGCGGGTGCGAGCGGTTGCGAGTGGTTGCGAGGGGTTGGGAGCGGTTGCGAGCGGTTGCAAGCGGTTGCAAGCGGTTGCGAGTGGTTGCGAGTGGTTGTGAGTGGTTGCGAGTGGTTGCGAGTGGTTGCGAGTGGTTGCGAGTGGTTGCGAGTGGTTGCAAGTGGTTGTGAGTGGATGCGAGTGGTTGTGAGTGGTTGTGAGTGGTTGCAAGTGGTTGCGAGTGGTTACGAGTGGTTGCGAGTGGTTGTGAGTGGTTCCAAGTGGTTGCGAGTGGTTGCGAGTGGTTACGAGTGGTTGCGAGTGGTTGTGAGTGGTTCCAAGTGGTTGCGAGTGGTTGCGAGTGGTTACGAGTGGTTGCGAGTGGTTGTGAGTGGTTCCAAGTGGTTGCGAGTGGTTGCGAGTGGTTACGAGTGGTTGCGAGTGGTTGTGAGTGGTTCCAAGTGGTTGCGAGTGGTTGCGAGT
This sequence comes from Penium margaritaceum, assembly GCA_023375785.1. NCBI lineage: Eukaryota > Viridiplantae > Streptophyta > Zygnematophyceae > Desmidiales > Peniaceae > Penium > Penium margaritaceum. The sequence goes on from SZWC01007020.1 coordinate 31,265, forward strand.
GGTTACGAGTGGTTGCGAGTGGTTGTGAGTGGTTCCAAGTGGTTGCGAGTGGTTGCGAGTGGTTACGAGTGGTTGCGAGTGGTTGTGAGTGGTTCCAAGTGGTTGCGAGTGGTTGCGAGTGGTTACGAGTGGTTGCGAGTGGTTGTGAGTGGTTCCAAGTGGTTGCGAGTGGTTGCGAGTGGTTACGAGTGGTTGCGAGTGGTTGTGAGTGGTTCCAAGTGGTTGCGAGTGGTTGCGAGTGGTTACGAGTGGTTGCGAGTGGTTGTGAGTGGTTCCAAGTGGTTGCGAGTGGTTGCGAGTGGTTACGAGTGGTTGCGAGTGGTTGTGAGTGGTTCCAAGTGGTTGCGAGTGGTTGCGAGTGGTTACGAGTGGTTGCGAGTGGTTGTGAGTGGTTCCAAGTGGTTGCGAGTGGTTGCGAGTGGTTACGAGTGGTTGCGAGTGGTTGTGAGTGGTTCCAAGTGGTTGCGAGTGGTTGCGAGTGGTTACGAGTGGTTGCGAGTGGTTGTGAGTGGTTACGAGTGGTTGCGAGTGTCAGAAGTTAGCATCAAAGAAACTCACTCTGGTCACTCAGCCAGGAAAATATTGGCCTTTCTCATTAATGGTTCAGGCTCATGTCCGAACCACCTCGGTCACCAACGGTAGAATCTCAGGACCGTTGAACTATCAGAGACCGAGTCATCCCCTAATAAAGTGACACCTGTCACCCACGTCCGGCTAGTGGAAAGAAGCCGTTGCTCATGTCTTTGTCCTGTTCTGCCCTTATATACCGAGGATGTTCATTCCCTCGAGTTCAACCAGAACAGTTCTGCCCATCCTGTTCCCCTTTGGTTCCGCGGCTTCGCCGCCGTGTCTTCGCTCTGCTCGTCTTTCGCATTTTGTGCCTTTGCCAACTCCCCTCACCGCTTTGCTCCGTCACTCTCGCTCCTTCGCTCAGCTCTCACACTTCACCAGCCGTCACTCTTCTCGCCCACACTCTCTCTCATATCAGCCTGTCTATCTTCGCTATCTCGCTTCTCAGCCTCCATCAGCTCCCGCGACTAACTCCCAGGACTGCTCTCGCTTACGTTACTTTGCTGACGTACTTGTGCATGTTCCGCTGCTTCTGTCTGCTTCTGCCGCTGCTGTTCTCATACCTGCATTCTTCTGACATGGTATCAGAGCTTCAGGCAACATCGCCTGGAGATCCGTGACCGCGTCATCCCTCCTCATCCGCTCTCGCTCCACCGGTTCCACCCACATTCCTGAGTCGCCGCTGCCATCACTCCGCGTCTCTCCGCTTCATCCGCAGCTGACATCAGCAGTCCTGCCTGACGAGTTCTCCACGCTGAAGAAACGTCTCGCCAACCTAAGAAGGCCCTGCGCCCATTTTCCGCGCCCGTGGCTAACACCTGGTGACGAGTCGCTCACATCAGCCACAAGCAACTCTCAAGCCGCCGCCTGCCGTCAACTACCGCGAAGCTTCCTGCTCTCTGCCATCCGCTGCCCCTCATCACATCTGCCTCCGCCAGCATCTCCCTTCCTATCTCCTCACCTCATTGGCTTCATCTGCCTCTTCCTTGCTGTCATCCTCACCTTGCCCGCATCTAAACTTCTCGAGCCGCCTCCTTGCATCGCCTCCTCGCCTCACCAAACAGCTGCAAGCAAAAGCTGCTGGTACCAGGATATCGGACACCACCAGTCTCCCTACTCCCATTTCTGAGCCAACTGGGGAACAAGCCGTCACTCTCCTGGGATCAGCAGTCTCGTCCCTGCCCGCTGTCTGGCCTCCTCTGCCGCAACCAACTTCTTCCTGCGGACAGGACATCGGACACCACCAGTCTTCCTGCTCCCACTTCCGAGCCAACTGGGGAACAAGCCGTCACTCTCCTGCACGTGAGAAGAAGAAGCTTTGTCGCCCCCACCTGCCGCGCCGCGTCTCATCTCCGCTCTCCCTGCCCACGTCGCTCTCCGCCTCCCACCTCCTCCATCATCATCAGCTTCTGACCTCCATCTCCATCAGCATCTATCATTCCTCCTCCTCCTCGTTCCAGTCTCCTCAGCATCATCAGCCGCCCGTTCCTGCCTCATCTCCGCCTCATCGCCATCAGCATCATCCGCGCCGCCTCCGCATCCCTCCTCAGCATCCTCCACATCGCCTCCTCCTCACCATCATCATCCTCCTCGCCGTCTTCCATCCATCATCAGCATCATCAGCCTTCATCGTCAGCGCACGTGGTTCCGCCCCTGCACCCACTCATCCATCCATTGTTTCCGCCATCATCGCTTTCTCAGCTTCCGCTTCCGCTCGGCACACGGATCCGCCCGGCCGCATCGCCTCTTCTGCGACGGCCTGCGCCCACGCCAAAACTTCGCAACGCACGTGGTTCCGCCCCTGCGCCCACTCATCAATTGTCTCCTCCGCTTCGCATCGCTTCCTGCTCGGCACAAGGATCCGCCCGGTCGCATCGCCTCTCCCGCGACGACCTGCGCCCACGCCGAAACTTCCTGCAGCGCACGCGGTTCGCCCCTGCGCCCACTCCATCATCCATCGTCTCTCTGCATCATCTGCCTTCTCTTCGCTCGGCACGCGGATCCGCCCGGTCGCATCGCCCTCTTCGCGACGACCTGCACCCACGCCGAAACTTCTACAGTGCACGTGGTCTCGCCCCTGCGCCCACTCCATCACCCATTGTTCCTCCACTTCGCATCACCTTCAGCTCGGGATAAGGATCCACCCGGTCGCTTCGCCTCTCCCGCGACGACCAGCGCCCACGCCGAACCTTCCTTAGCGCACGTGGCTCGCCCCTGTGCCTACTCCACCATTCATCATTTCCTCATCCTCCTCGCCATCATCTGCCTCACTCAAAGACCTGCCTACCCTCCTTGCTGCGCAACAGTCTTACCTCACGTCAAAACCTCTTCAACACAGAAGTCATACCTGCTCTCATCCCATCCTTCAGAGACTTCCCTTCAGCCAGTCTCTACCAAACCCGCCCCCATTCTTGCAACCACATCCACATGGCGGGTCGACGCTCTACCTCTTGGTGGGAACAACGGCAAATCTCTCCTGAAACATTCGCCATTGCCAGACGGATTCCAATTCTTCACTTCAACTCTACTGGAATCCATAACTACCACATCTGGCACACTGCTCTGCGAAGAGCTACGAATGTAGAGATACGCCATATCAATCTCTGGACCATCTTCTCTCAACGAAGAGGCTACTTCCACTCTGACCACTACAACTTCAACGACAATCAGGAAGTTACCCGATACTGGCAAGACTACTTCTATGCTGAGTATCAGGCACTTCTCATTCTCCTGCTCACCACTGAAGAGCCCTTCCGATCCTCTCTTAGACACTATGATGTTCAGGTATCTGACATCTACGCTCTAATCATGGAACTGAAAGAAGTTAGCGAAATGAGAGGAGCGCGTCGGTGGCTTAGACGCCCACAACGCATCAGGGTCAGGGAGCTTCCTGCACCACTGAGGGTTCCTCACCCTGAGTATCTTCCCAGTCCTCCTTCCCCACCATCAGTGGCCACTCCCTCAACAGAAGAGGACTGAAGTACTCACGGTTCAGCCTATCTGAACTGCCTGAATGACCACTGTGAGTTTCAAGGGGGGTGTCAGAAATTAGCATCAAAGAAACTCACTCTGGTCACTCAGCCAGGAAAATATTTGCCTTTCTCAATAATGGTTCAGGCTCATGTCCGAACCACCTCGGTCACCAACGGTAGAATCTCAGGACCGTTAAACTATCAGAGACCGAGTCATCCCCTAATAAAGTGACACCTGTCACCCACGTCCCGCTAGTGGAAAGAAGCCGTTGCTCATGTCTTTGTCCTGTTCTGCCCTTATATACCGAGGCTGTTCATTCCCTCGAGTTCAACCAGAACAGTTCTGCCCATCCTGTTCCCCTTTGGTTCCGCGGCTTCGCCGCCGTGTCTTCGCTCTGCTCGTCTTTCGCATTTCCTGCCTTCGCCAACTCCCCTCAGCGCTTTGCTCCGTCACTCTCGCTCCTTCGCTCAGCTCTCACACTTCACCAGCCGTCACTCTTCTCGCCCACACTCTCTCTCATATCAACCTGTCTATCTTCGCTATCTCGCTTCTCAGCCTCCATCAGCTCCCGCGACTAACTCCCAGGACTGCTCTCGCTTACGTTACTTCGCTGACGTACTTGTGCATGTTCCGCTGCTTCTGTCTGCTTCTGCCGCTGCTGTTCTCATACCTGCATTCTTCTGACAGCGAGTTATTGCGAGTGGTTGCGAGTGGTTGTGAGTGGTTGCAAGTGGTTGCAAGTGGTTGCGAGTGGTTGCGAGTGGTTGCGAGTGGTTGCGAGTGGTTGCGAGTGGTTGCGAGTGGTTGTGAGTGGTTGCGAGTGGTTGCGAGTGGTTGCGAGTGGTTGCAAGTGGTTGCGAGTGGTTGCGAGTGGTTGCGAGTGGTTGCG
>SZWC01007020.1:89424-114867 GCA_023375785.1 Penium margaritaceum
TTGCAACTCCCGCACTCCTCCGTCTCCTCCACCCTGGGCACACTTGGTCCAGCAGCCTGTCCACCCTCCTTGCCCATCTCCTGTTCTTGTTCAACTAGCCTCCGGATGCAGCTCTTGCAATGCCGTCCCAACCCCGGAATCTCTGTCCCACACTTGCCGTGGAGGAGTGCTTTACATTAATAGCACCAGGTTGCCTCCGTGGGGTCGTGTGACTCTCCACATGCTTCACACCTCTCAATACACCGCTTGCGTATGAGCCTATTCTTCCTCCTTTCCTCTTTGGCCGCTTTTGCCAGCATGAGGGGTGCACACTTCTTGCACCTTATCACCTTCCGCCGCATCCTTATATTCGGATCCTGGCAGGCTGCTTGCACAGGATGTCTGCACACGTAGCAGCGGAACAAAGTGGTAGCGTCCATCGGCTCTTGGTAGGGTTCCTTCTCATCCTGCAGCACACTGGATTTCCCAGCTGCGGTCCCCGATCCCGAGCGGATCCTTTCCTCCTCCCTTTCTTTCCGCAATTCCTACTCACAGTCTACCCCCATGCTCTCCTTCAGATTCGCTGCACAGACCTGACACATCTTGATGTCGTGCAGGATGTCCAGGTCCAAGTTGCAACATGCCAAATGTAGGCTGGCCTTGCATCCCTTGCACACCACCTCTCCCTTAGTGGAAACCGGGTTCTTAAACGTTGCGCAGAGTTGCAGAGCCACCGCCTCCTCTCCTTCCTCTGCATCCTGATCATCCGCCTTGATGCTTAATTCTAGCTCTTCATGCCACTGCTCCTCTTCCCCTTGCGTGGGTGTCTGTTGTCCTGAGTGTGCTTGCGCTTCAAGCCGGGAACTGGTTGGCCATAAAGATCTGTCATCAGGGGGATTTGGATCCCATCTTGAAGGAGGAGTGTTGAGCAAGCTGTGGTTTTCTTCTCGCGTGGGTACAGGCTCCTTTTCCTCTCCCCATTTCTCTGCCTCTTTTCGTTGCTTCTTTTCTCCCGGCCCAGCTCTTCGGGGCCCATTTTGTTTCTTCTTTCGTTGCTCCTCCTGCTGCTCCTCCATTGCTGCTGTTAGTGGTGCTTGCGCCTCGGGCGCCGTGCCGGGTGCAGCTGCCACAGAAGGCAGCACCTCTTGTCCCCGCTGCTCTGCTGCTACTGCTGGTGGCGCTGGCGCTCTGGACGCCGCGCCGGGTGCAGTTGCCATAAAAGGCAGCACTTCCTGTCGCCGCTGCTCTACTGCTGCTGCTGGTGGCACTGGCGCTCCGGACGCCGCGCCGGATGCAGCTGCCATAAAAGGCAGCACCTCCTGTCCCCGCTCCTCTGCTGCTGCTGCTGGTGGCGCTGGCGCTCCGGGCGTCGCACCGGGTGCAGCTGCGATAGAAGGCAGCACCTCCTGTCCCCGCTCCTCTGCTGCTGCTGCTGGTGGCGCTGGCGCTCCGGGCGTCGCACCGGGTGCAGCTGCGATAGAAGGCAGCACCTCCTGCTCCCGCTGTTTTGCTGCTGCTGCCGATGGTGCTGGCGCTCCGGGCGCTGCGCCAGGTGCAGCTGCCTCAGAAGACAGCACCTCTTATCCCCGCTGCTCTGCTGCAGCTGCTAGTGGCACGGGGACTCCGGGCGTCGCGCTGGGTGCAGCTGCCGCATGAGGCAGCACCTCGTGGCCCCGCTACTCTATTGCTGGTGGCGCTGGCGCTCCAAGCGCCACGCCGGGTGTGGCTGCCACAGAGGGCAGTGCCTCCTGTCCCCGCTACTGTGCTGCTACTGCTGGTGGTGCTTGCGCCTGAAGCGCCATGCTGAGTGTAGTTGCTACAGAAGGCAGCATCTCCTGCTCCCGCTGTTTTGCTGGTGTTGTCGATGGTGGTGGCACTCTGGGCGCCGTACCACGTGCAACTGCCACAAAAGGCAGCGTCTCCTGTCCTTGCTGCTATGCTGCTGCTGCTGGTGGGGCTTGCGCTCGGGCGCCACACCGGGTGTAGCTGCCGTAGGAGGCAGCACCTCCTGCTCCCGCTGCTCTACTCCTGCTGCCAATGGTGCTGGCGCTCCGGGCGCCGCGCCGGGTGCAGCTGCCGCAGACAGCAGCACCTCCTGTTCCCGTTGCTTTGCTGCTGCTGTCGATGGTACTTGCACTCCGTGCGCTCCGCCAGGTATAGTTGCCACAGAAGGCAGCACCTCTTGTCCAAGCTGCTCTGCTGCTGCTGTTGGTGGCGCTGGCACTCCGGGCATCGCGCCAGGTGCGGCTGCCGTAGAAGGCAGCGCCTCCTGTCCCCGTTGCTCTGCTGCTGCTGTTGGTGGCGCTGGCACTCCGGGCATCGCGCCAGGTGCGGCTGCCGTAGAAGGCAGCGCCTCCTGTCCCCGTTGCTCTGCTGCTGCTGCTCGTGGTGCCTACGCCTTGAGCGCCACGTCAGGTGCAGCTGCCGCAGGAGGCAGCACCTCCTGCTCCCGCTGTTATGCTGCTGCTGCCGATGGTGCTGGCGCTCCGGGCACCGCGCCAGGTGCAGCTGCCGCAAAAGGCAGCGCCTTATGTCCCCGCTGCTTTGCTGCTCCTGCTGGAGGCGTTGGCGCTTCGGGCGCCGCGCCGGGTGCGGCTGACGCAGAAGGAAGTGCCTCCTGTCCTCGCTGCTCTGCTTCTGCTGCTGCTGGTGCTTGCGCCTTGGGTGCCGCACCAGATGCAGCTGCCGTAGAAGGCAGCACCTCCTATCCCCGTTGCTCTGCTGCTGCTGCTAGTGGCGCTGGCCAGGTGACTTCAACGGTTAAGAATCATAACACGAGTCAGCCACGGTCAGAGTGTTCAATCACAGTGTAGATGTACTAGGCATGATCTTGCAGGTACAAACCAGGCAGAATACTGGTGGCTCGGTTTGGCTATTCTGTGCAATTCCTTGACAAAGTTGGCATGTGCAACTGACCATGACCACAAATGTATCCAAGTGACCTTTACTTCTGTTGATGATGATACGAAAAGCCACGGTCAGAGTGTCCAATCATAGTGCGGATGTACTACGAATGATCTTGCAGGTGCAAACAAGGTAGAATAGTGGTGGCTCGGTGTGGCTATTGTGCGCAACGCCAAGACAAAGTTGGCATGTGCCACTGACCATGACCACAAATGTATCCGAGTGACTTTTACTTCTATTGATTATAACACAAGTCAGCCACGATCAGAGTGTCCAATCACAGTGCAGATGTACTAGGCATGATCTTGCAGGTTCAAACAAGGTAGACTACTGGTGGCGCGGTGTGGCTGTTGTGCGCAATGCCTTGACAAACTTGGCATGTGCCACTAACCATGACCACAAAGTTTACCAAGTACCTTAAACGGCTATGAATCATAACACAGGTCAGCCACAGTCAGAGTGTCCAATCACAGTGCAGATATAATGGGCATGACCTTGCAAGTACAAACAAGGTAGAATACTGGTGGTTCAGTGTGGCTATAGTGCGCAATGCCTTGACAAATTTGGCATGTGCCACAGACCATGACCATAAATATATCCGAGTGACTTTTACTTCTATCGATCATAACACGAGTCAGCCACGGTCAGAGTGTCCAATCAAAAAGGAAGGTTTGGGAAGCATGATCTTGCAGGTGCAAACAAGGAAGAATACTGGTGGCTCGGTGTGGCTATTGTGCGGAATGCCTTGACAACGTTGGCATGTGCCACTGACCATGACCACAAAGTTTACCAAGTGACTTTAACTTCTACAAATCGTAACACAAGTCAGCCACAGCCAGAATGCCCAATCACAATGCATATCTTATATGCATGACCTTGGAGGTATACAAAAGGCAAAATACCGGTGGCTTGGCACGGCTATTGTGCGCAATGCCTTGACAAAGTTGGCATGTGCCACTGCCCATGACCACAAAGTTTACCAAGTACATTAAACGGCTATGAATCATAACACGAGTCAGCCACGATCAGAGTGTCCAATCACAGTGCAGATATACTAGGCATGACCTTGCAGGTACAAACAAGATATAATACTGGTAGCTTGGTGTGGCTATTGTGTGCAATGCCTTGACTAAGTTGGCATGTATCACTGACCATGACCACAGAATTTACCAAGTGACTTTAACTTCTACGAATCGTAACACAAGTCAGCCACAGTCAGGGTGCCCAATCACAATTCAGATGTACTAGGCATGACCTTGCAGGTATAAACAAGGTAAAAAACCGGTAGCTTAGCACGGCTATTTTGCGCTCTGCTTTGACAAAGTTGGCACGTGCCACTGACCATGACCACAAAGTTTACCAGGTACCTTCAACGGTTAAGAATCATAACATGAGTCAGCCACCGTCAGAGTGTCCAATCACAGTGCAGATGTCGTAGGCATGATCTTGCAGGTTCAAACAAGGTAGAATACTGGTGGCTCGGTGTGGCTATTGTGTGCAATGCCTTGACAAAGTTGGCATGTGACACTGACCATGACCACAAAGTTTACCAAGTGACTTTAACGTCTACGAATCATAACACGAGTCAGCCACAGTCAGAGTGCCCAATCACAGTTCAGATGTACTAGGCATGACCTTAGAGGTATAAACAACGTAAAACGCCGCTGACTTGGCACGGCTATTGTGCGCAATGCCTTGACAAAGTTGGCATGTGCCACTAACCATGACCACCAAGTTTACCAAGTACCTTAAACGACTATGAATCCTAACACAAGTCAGCCACGGTCAGGGTGTCCAATCACAGTGCAAATGTACTAGGCATGATCTTAAAGGTACAAACAAGGTAGAATACTGGTGGCTTGGTGTGGCCTTTGTGCGCAGTGCCTTGACAAAGTTGGCATGTGCCACTGATCATGACCACAAATGAATCCAAGTGAGTTTTACTTCTATTGATCGTAACACAAGTTAGCCACGGTCAGATTGTCCAATCACAGTACAGATATACTGGACATGAACTTACAGGTATAAACAAGGTAGAATACTGGTGGCTCAGTGTGGCTATTGTGCGTAATGCCTTGACAAAGTTGGCATGTGCCACTGACCATGACCACAAATGTTTCTAAGTGACTTTTACTTCTATTGATCATAACACAAGTCAGCCACGATCAGAGTGTCTAATCACAGTGCAGATGTACTAGGCATGATCTTGCAGGTACAAACAAGGTAGAATACTGGTGGCTCGGTGTGGCTATTGTGCGCAATGCCTTGACAAGGTTGGCATGTGCCACTGACCATGACCACATATGTATCCAAGTGACATTTACTTCTATTGATTATAACACGAGTCAGCCACGATCAGAGTGCCCAATCACAGTGTACATCTACTATGCATGACCTTGCATGTATAAACAAGGTAAAAAACCGGTGGCTTGGCACGGCTATTGTGCGCAATGCCTTGACAAAGTTGGCATCTGCCACTGACCATGACCACAAAATTTACCAAGTACCTTAAACGGCTATGAATCATAACACGAGTCAGCCACGGTCAGAGTGTCCAGTCACAGTGCAGATATACTAGGCATGGCCTTGCAGGTATAAACAAGGTAGAATACGGGTGGCTCGGTGTGGCTGTTGTGTGCAATGCCTTGACAAAGTTGGCATGTGCCACTGACCATGACCACAAATTTATCTTAGTGACTTTTACTTCTATTGATCATAACACGAGTCAGCCATGGTCAGAGTGTCCAATCACAGTGCAGATGTACTAGGCATGATCTTGCAGGTACAAAAAAGGTAGAATACTGGTGGCTCGGTGTGGCTATTGTGTGCAATGCTTGACAAAGTTGGCAAGTGCCATTGACCATGACCACAAAATTCACCACGTGAATTTAACTTCTACGAATCGTAACACAAGTCAGCCATGGTCAGAGTGCCCAATCATAGTGCACATCTAATATGCATGACCTTACAGGTATAAACAAGGTAAAAAACCGGTGGCTTGGCACGGCTATTGTGCAAAATGCTTTGACAATGTTGGCACGTGCCACTGACCATGACCACAAAGTTTACCAAGTACCTCAAAACGGCTATGAATCATAACACGAGTCAGCCACGGTCAGAGTGTCCAATAACATTGCAGATATACTAGGCATGATCTTGTAGGTGCAAACGAGGTAGAATACTAGTGGCTCGGTGTGGCTATTGTGCGCAATGCCTTCACAACGTTGGCATGTGCCACTCACCATGAAAACAATGCTTACCAAGTGACTTTAACTTATACGAATCGTAACACGAGTCAGCCACAGTCATAGTGCCCAATCACAGTTCAGATGTACTAGGCATGACCTTGCAGGTATAAACAATGTCAAAAGCTGGTGGCTTGGCACGGCTACTGTGCGCAATGCCTTGACAAAGTTGGCATGTGCCACTGACCATGACCTCAAAGTCCACAAAGTACCTTAAACGGCTATGAATGTTAACACGAGTCAGCTACGGTTAGAGTGTCCAATCACAGTGCAGACATACTAGGCATGACCTTGCAGGTACAAACAAGGTAGAATATTGGTGGCTCGGTGTGACTATTGTGCGCAATGCCTTGACAAAAGTTTGCATGTGCCACTGACCATGACCACAAATGTATCCAAGTGACTTTTACTTCTACTGATCATAACACAAGTCAGCCACGGTCAGAGTGTCCAATCACAGTGCAGATGTACTAGGCATGATCTTGTATGTATAAACAATATAAAATACTGGTGGCTCGGTGTGGCTATTGTGCGCAATGCCTTGACAAAGTTGGCAATTGCCACTGGCCAGGACCACAAATGTATCCAAGTCACTTTTACTTCTATTGATCATAACACGAGACAGCTATGGTCAGAGTGTCTAATCACAGTACAGATATACTAGGCATGATCTTATCGGCACAAACAAGGTAGAATACTGGTGGCTTGGTGTGGCTATTTTGCGCAATGCCTTGACAAGGTTTGTCAGAAATATGACTCCGACAAGGTCCCTCTCACAAAGCCCTTGGATAATCGAGCTCCCATTATTGGTTCAGATCCCACCCTGAACCTCCTCGACAATGCCTGATCGGTCACAACCGTTCCACCACAGTCGAGCCGCCCCTAATAAGCGACCACGTCGCCACGCGTGCGACTAACAAAAAGAAGCCCTTGATACCCGGTTTATCCTGTTCTGTTGTATATAAGGATGATGTTTATTCCCTCCCTAGACTAACCAGATTAGTTTTATTCATCCTGCTCCCTTTGGTTCTGTGGCTTTGCCGCTGTTCTCCTGCTCTGCTCGCCTCTTGCTTCCATTATCTTCGCACACCACTGTCTCTTCAGGACTCTTCGCTTCACCACCCTCAACCTTTCGCCTCCAACACCTTCCTCTCTTCGCTCTCAAGTTCTCTCATCCGCGCTCTGTCCACCTTGGAGCTTCAATGCCTCGCGCCCTCTTGCGACTCTGGAACTAACTCCTTGGGCCAGCCCTCACCGCTCTGCTTCCGTCACATCCCTACGTCACTTCTGCCTTGTTAATACCTCCGACTATCTCCGTGCAGACACAATTCCGCGCAGCCCACGGATCCTGCTCTTCTCTCTGCTATTACAACTCTACTAAGACTTGTAGCGGAGTCACGGGACCCTAACCCCTAGCTACAAGCAAATCTGCGGACTGAAGGTCTGAATCTCTGTGCACGAACCTCACCGATGAATGACACTCCGCGGTCCACTCCTTGCCACACGGGAGCCGCCATCGCGTGGCTTCCAGCTCCTCTCTGCGGAACCCTTGCTCCGCGGACATGTGCAAGCGAACGCACCGCCGGCAGTTCACTTGACTCGGACTTTTGGCTCTTCACGCACGCAACCTCCGCAGACCGTGGACGGGAGTCCAAGCATTACAAATGGCACGGGGGTAGTGAGATAGCGAGCAACAGAAGCGGGTTGAATGTCTTAGATGAATTCGATAGAGTACATGGAAAGGCATGCAAGACTGAGTTGTACTTGTGCTACTGCTACTGAGGCCCTTTTCTACTCGGGACTCCGCGCGGCACGTCGACGTGCCGTCGGTCTCATCCCTCACACAATATCCCCTTTCCTTCTACCAAGACTCCACGTGGTGCAGCTACGCACCGCGGGTCTCGTCCTCATCCACCCTCCCACACACATATATGGTACATCATCTACTGATCATTTTCTTCATCCGCGGTTCGTGCACGCAGTTCTTCGTGTTCTTCCTTGAATCTTCGTTTCTTGCGGTGCGTCTTCAGGGGCTCCTCCGTGATTGATGCACGATTGTTCCCGCTGATTGGGTATTTTCTCCCTTGATTGCTCAGCCTTTCTACCGACCTATCAGCACCCTGTCCGTGATTGCGGATCTTCCTGCGGCTTGTCACTGTACCGCGGAATACCCGCCACTGCTTCCCGCCTCTTTCCTTTATTGCCACAAGCACCTGAATTGGGGGGAACCACCGCAGGTAGTTGTGCTAACCTGCGGCGGCTCTCCTGTAGACATCCCAGTCCTCACCGCCCCTGGATCCCGCGCTACCCCTCGCTCCACCTTGTCCGCGGGAGCCAGCGTTCCGTACGTGGATCTTGGCCTGCCTATGCCTTTTTCGCGGATGGATCTTCCCCGCGGAGCTGCGGCTGAAGTATGCTTGACACTGATGCCCCCAACCCCCCCTTTTCGTAAGACTCTGCCCCAGTGTCTCTTAGCAAGTTATCCGCTTGAAGTACTTGCGGGGCCTGGGACGGTTCTGTTCATGGCACGGTCTGCAGTATTTCTCCACGGTCCCTCCCTTCCTGTGTAGCTTCTCCGCGCATTCATCGTGGACAAAGAGTCTGCATCCTTCATACCGTGCTTCCATCGTGGGCAAGGTGACCAGCTGCTTGCATGAGGAGCAATGTGGTATCCGCTCGTATCTCATGCAGCTCGAGCTTTGGTAGATTTTCTTGCCCTCGTTGCTCCGCCCCACCTCCGCGGTGCAGTGCTCATGTGCGATGCCCCCGCAGTGTTCGCAGCGATAGACTGTCCCCTCAAGCCGTCCTCCGCAGTTGTCTCCGGTGCAGGTGCATTTGTTGGAGAACTTCCACTTGATCTTCCGTGTCTTGCCACGGCAATCGCTGCAGGTCCAAATATCCTCCTTTCCACGCACCCCACATTGCAGGTGGGACATTGACTTGCACATTCCGCATGGCTTGCCGAACCCCTTCAGGGCCTCCGCGCATGCCCCGCTGACAGGGGCCAAGGTATCCTCATCATAAGACAGCGCAACCCCTTCCTCCACATCGACCATTCCCACACATTTGTGGCACTGTCCCGCCCAGGCCGAACTGCCAGTAACAAGACAACCTTGGTGAGCCAACCTGTTGCATTGGCGGCAGTGCTCACCCTTACTGACCACCTTGACACAGGTGGGGCAACATTCTGCGGTTGCTCTGGGCGAGTCCTACTCTTCCTCGTCTTCCGAGTCCAGTTCTTCCCCTTTCGCGGTTACCCGCGGTGGCTTCCGTGTTCCCTGCTGACGTTCGGCTTCTCGGCGACACTGCCTGTATCTCTTGGGTCCGCTGCGTCCCCCTTTTTTGTTCCGCGGCTGCTCCAGGCACTTTTCACATATTTTTCGGTGACATCCCTCTCAGTCCTGCACCGTCCTGCCCCATTGGTGCCCACATTGGACGCACGTCTTGCTTTCCTTCTCTTTTCGAGCCTGCTCCGCTGCTGCCACTCGTCCTTCCTCCTGCCATTGTCGCATGGTAGCGTCAGAGACCGTGCGGGGTCCTTGCCGTGTCATTGTCCGTCCTTCTTCTTTCTCCTCCTCCTCTTCCTCTTCCTCCGGATCCCATCTTCCGCGTGCTTCTCCTCCTCCTTAGCCTGGGCCTGCCCCATAACCTCCTCTCTTCAGCTGCTCCGCTTCCTTCTCCTGACCCTCCTTGAGGCAGTTTAGACATGTGCGGTTTAACCCAATACAGCTCTTGGCTAGCTCGTGGTGCACTGGCCGGCCACAGACGCGAAAGACGACTTTTAAGAATGATGCCTCCGGCAAGTTCTCCCCGCACACCGTGCAGGGGCCTGTGTAATCGGCCAGGTCGCGGGGGCTCATGGGCGTGCTTCACCGCGGAGCGGAGGGTGTCCTAGGAGTGTCTTCTCTGCTGCCCGTTCGGTGTGACCCCGACGGCTCTGGTCGTTCCGGATTTTCCTGTTGCTGCCGACTTCCTTGCTCCTCCTTTCGTTGTCTTTGCCCCGCCTGGACCTCCCCAGCGGATACCTTCTGAACATCAGAGCCGTCCGTTGGCTCATCTTCTTGAGGTTCCTGTATCCATGCCTCCTCTTCCTCCGACACCTGAGCCTCACACCGCTCCAACACCTCCTCCGCACGCCATCCTCTCGAGCCCTTGCGTTGCTCGAGTGGGGGAAGCTCCCCACCCGTTCCTGGTATGTGTGTCTGCCAAGCCGGGGGCAGCAGGACGAACTCGGTGGCCGGGTAGCTCTGCTCACTGAACACATCCTGCCCTTCCAGCCAAACGTGCCCCGCATCCACGGCAGCTACGCGGTACAACTTGCGTGCCTTCGCTGCTTCTCGTCCCGTGCATGGGAATGGGCGGAGGTAGACCAGATTCCCTTCCCTGATTGGCCCATGGTTGAGGCGTCGGTTAGCAGCGTCGCATCCGCGCCAGGCCGAGACAGAGGCGCGGAGTCGTGCCTCTGCTCTGACTGCGGATGTCTTCTGGCCTCGTACCCGGAACCATTCCTACACTTCCTTATCTATCGCCATCTCCCGTTCCTCCTCTGATCGGCCATCCTACTGTTGCTCCGGGTCTAGTGGCATCCGTAGTGGTGGCTGCGGCATTCCTAGTGCCGCACGCGGAGGCTGTCCGAAGAGAAGGGCGTGGGGCGAGAATGATGTGGCGCGGTTGGGGGTGATGTTGAGGAGGTGGGCGGTCTTCTTGAGGGTTTCCCCCCAGTCTCTTTCTTCTTCGGTAGCCACTGCCCGCTCCAGGACATCGTGCAGCCGCTCGACTTGTCCCTGAGACTGGTGGCGGTACCGTCCGGAGTGCACGTACTACACGCCCCAATCTGAGAGTTCCTCGCAGAATACCCCTGCAAACTCTGTACCGTTGTCGCTGTGCACCACTCGGTATCCGCCGAAGCGGTAGAAGATCTCCTCCTAGATGAAACGGGCTGCCCGCTCTGAGGACTTGTCGGGGACGGCCATGACCCACATGTACTTGGTGAAGTGATCCACTGCTGCAATCCAGTACCGCTCCCCTTGGACGCGGCGAGGGCGTGGCCCATGGAAGTCAATGATGATGCGATCCAAGGGCTCGCCGATAGGAGAGGGCAAGTAGAGGGGCATGTTCTGCGGTGTCACTTTTCGGTGCCGCTCACATGGCGCGCAGTGTTGCACCACTTCCTCTATGATTCCCAGGAGGTATGGCACATGCAGGATGGGGGATAACCACTCCTTGAGTGCCTGCACACCGGAATGGTGGTGACGATGGTAGGCCTCGATCACCTCTCTTTGCATGGTGGGTGGAGGCACCCACAGGATGTGTGGCGTGGTCCGCCAGAGGTAACCGCCCTCCCATGCGTACTGCTCACAAAGACGGGCGAGGTCATCCTTCTTCCGCCGGTCATATTCCACCCCCCTCTGGGCGCCCAAGGTCTTGTATTCCTTATCCGCCTCCGCTACCTGTTGCTCCTTGGTTGTGGCGCGGAGCAAGATGTGAGCGGTCCGCCAGATCCGCCAATCCTGTGTCTTAACGGGTCCCTTTCTTTCTATCTTTTCCGCGGCGGCCTCCCCCGCCTTCCTCTTCTTCTCCTTCTGTAGCACTGGCAACCCCTGGGCTCGTCTCGCGTCCTCCTCTGCCTTCATCGCCTGTAGGCGCCGTTCCAACTATCCGGTGCTAGGAAGAGCCGCATGATTCCAACCATGCGTAGTTCTCCTTCATCCCACTGGCCGTGCAGCCCCACCTCTGGTGGTGCCGTGTGCCTCCGGCCCCATGCTTCGCGAACCTCACCTGTCTCTGCCCCTGTCTTTTGCCCCACCGCTGCCTCTTGGAGTCGCAGTAGGCCTGATCTCCTTGCGATGGGCTGTTCTTTGTCGGGCTCAGGCGATTCACTCAGCTCGGAGACCACCTCCCCCGCGGTCTTCTTTCTGGTCACAGGGGCCGCGGCACTTTCCCCTGTTCCTTTTTCCTGGTGTGTTGTCGCATGTGCACCCCCTAATAGAGGCTGCAAGTGAGCCGGAACCGAGCCGGCGGGCATCGGAATGTCGCAGAACACCGCCATGAGCAACTCCATGGCTTGGACCGCGTTCCGTTGGGCCTGCATGAGCTGCGCCTGGTCAATTTCTGTGGTGTATCTTGAGCGGGACGGTGCTGCTTGCTACTCTTGGCAGCGGGTACACCAGCTGTGCTATCTTCGATGATACGCTTCTCTTGTCCTAGCTGGCGGGATATCGGTGTGGTGTCCGCGAAGGGAGCTTTTGTTTCCACGGTCACTTTCTTCTGGGGGGTAGCCGCGGCTGCTTGGCTTGGGGCAGCCTTTCTGCCGGCGGCTGCTGATGCCGCGGCTCTCTTGGCCACTTTTTGAAGCCTGGCCTGTTTGTCCCGCAGAGCCCTTGAGAGGACAAGTCGGGGAGCGTCCGTCCGTGTTGCCCATCTGGCTCCAGCCGGTCTCACTTGCGCCCGTTCGCCCTGTTCCTGACTTCCTCCCGCCACTTGGACTGTTCCTTGTTGCTCCGCTGCCTGCTTTCCTCTTTCTTGTTCAGCCGTTGCCCTCGCTGCCTCCGCTATGCCTTGTCTTATGTCCTCTGTCTCTACCACCGCGGCCTCCATTGCCGCTCCTGCTTCCTCCAACTCTGTCTCCAGCTCTGTAACCACCTGTGTTGCTGCTGCCTCCACTTCTTGCTTCTCTTCCTCCGCCATCTGCTGCCAAACAGCCTGCAGCTTACCCCTTGTCCGCACGAGCTTAGGGGAATCGCGGAGGTATTCCCGAGCCTCTTCTATTTCCATGAGGATGCGGCTCTTCTCTTCCCGACACACTTCAGGTGCTTCTCTGGCCCAGTGGGTTGCTGCTTCTTCTGTTAGCTGGGTGTCCACTTCTGACAGTGTCTTCCACATTCCTTTTGCTACCGCGGCTATTATCCGCTACCGCGGAGCTCCATCCAAGGTGAGCTGCCAGCACTCACTAATGGCGGCATACCAGTTCTCGTAATAGATCTCCGCCTCAGTGATGCTTGCAAGTTCCGCCGCTGTGTACTGCATTCCCCATCTGGTGGTGACCAGCCCGATCAGGCATCCCCACCTCTAGACCTTTGTCGCGGTTTTCCGGTCTGGTGCCTCCATCGTTCCTACAGGCATCTTGTGGGCATGGTAGAGAGTAAGTACCCGGGCACGTTCCTGAAGCAGATGTACGTAGCGTCGGGTAGGGTCCGCGTTCTGGTCGTTGCAGACTAGGAGCCACCATTCGCGGGCAGTGTTCACCGCGCCTTCTGGTTGTTCCTTGTCAAGAAGTGCTGCCACGCCTATCATTCCGCTGCTTGGCTGGAGATAGAGGATGTTGCCGAGCGCCGAGATGAGTCACTCCGCACCTGCTGTTTCCAGCAGTTGATCTTGTCGTCTGCGCTGGTTCAGTGCCATTGCGGTCTTGGCCGCGCCTTTCAGGGCTACCTGCCAGTTCTTGTTATAGAAGGAGTCTCCCATGTCTGCGTGGACTACCTCTGGGAGCTCGTCTTGCAGGTGCATAATGACACTGCTAACCAAGTCCAGTAGCTGGTTTGCCCTGGGCTGATCTCTGATGTCTCCGGAGCTCTCTTCCAGGTAGGTCCGTGCACCTTCCATTATTGTTCTTGCACTGAGTGCGGGATGTGGTGTGCCGTGCGTCGGATTGTCTTGCGATGCTGGTGGGGAGGAAGAGTGCGCTGTTGGCGCAGTGGGGCCAGGCGGCGGTGGTGCGCCCGCGGATGCAGTTAGTGCCGGCGATGCAGGGGGGGGCAGCATTGGAGGTGCTCCCGGTGATGCGACTGGGGCTGCTGTCGTGGGTGGTGCGGAGGAGGCCGGTACTGGAGTTGCTTTAGGTGAGACCGATGGTGCTGCTGTCGCTGGAGGTGGGGAGGGGTCCGACGTCGGGGCTACTCCAGGTGAGGTTGCCGCTACTGTTGTCGAGGGTGCAAAGGGGCCCCGTGGAGCCAGAGGTGTCCCTGGTGACACGGAGGAGACTCGAGGAGCCGGAGAGGTGTCAGGTAGCACAGAAGGGCCTCGGGTGGCCGGGGGTGCCCTTGGTGATGCAGGGTGGCCCAAGGTCGAATGTGTCCCAGGTGGGGTTGCCGCTGCTGTTGCTGTCGGGGGCGCGGAAGGGTCCCATGGGCTCTGAGATACCCCAGGTGAGGCTGCCGTCATGGGTGGTGTGGAGTGTCTTGTTCCAGCTACAGCTCAAATTGTGGTCTGCCACTGGACAGGTCGCCGTGTGATGCCACCACCCCCCTGTTTGCATGCGCGGACTCCGCGCTGGATGGGCAAGCCATAGCTGAGGCAGTCCCACGGTGGGTCCCCGAGCTTCGTGTGATGCGGCGAGTGAACCGAGAGCCAGAGGTGGGTGGCATGAGAACCATGGAGCGTTGATCAGAGGACGGGTGAGCTGAGGAAAAAAGTAGAGCAAACGATCGAATGCCGGACAGAAATGAGACCGAGGATGCCAGCGTTGAGCAATGTATCTGCTTGGCGTGGAGCAAGCCAGTGGACTGCGAGGAGCATATCGTTTGTGTGGACATCGCACACCTGCACAGTGTACGGTGCATGCACATTGGCGACTTGGATGGGTAGGGCCACGATTTGGCCGATGGGTGCATTGATGACTCCGGTGGATATGGAGAAGCGGAGCCTGGTGGGTGTGATGAGGTGGTCCAGTTGTAAGGCGCGAGCCATCCTAACGCGATGGTGGTATGGGTGGCGCCGGTGTCCACGATGGCGACGAATTTGCGGCCACAGACCCAGACGTGGCACCATGCCACGCGGACTTTGGCGGGTGCCGTTTGGCCAGGTAGCAGCGGTGCAGGAGCCCACGTGCATGGCGCGTGGCAGGCATCCTCCCGGACGCGGGAGTGTGCCATAGCGATGGTATGAGTCACCATGCGGACACCTGTTTCATGGGTGAAGGTGCAGGAGAGGTGGATGCCGGCGGGAGAGAGAGAGAGGTTCACGGAGGAGAAGAGGTTCTGGAGACGCCCTGCAGATGCAGGCGAGTGGAGGAGGAAGTCAATCAGGAAGAGGGGATGGCGAGTATCAAGGAGAGGGGAGGCAGAGGGTGCGGGAGACAGTGTCGGAGGGGCGGTCACAACCGCTGCGAGAGAGGGAGTCCGGCGTGACTGTGGTACTGAAGAGGACTGGAAGAGTCTCCGCGGTGCCGAGGGGCTTGGTCGGTTCTATCTCGGATAGGAGTTGGTACGCAGCCGCAGATTCCTCATCCGTGAACTCTTGAGCGATGCCCTCCCAATGAGGTTCATTGTCCGCTTGGGGAGTAGCAGTTGTGGAGGGATCCAGGGGATCTTTCCGCGGATCCGCGGAGTGAGACCAGTCTTCTCGAGGGAGGCGGCTGAGGGCATCCGCGTGTCGATTGGCGAGTGCGGGCTGATATTTGATCTTTAAGTTGTAGCCTTGCAAGAGGAGGGCCCATTTGGCTAGGATGCCTTCATGGTTCTGTGTTGTGAGGAGCCACTGCAGCGCTTGGTGATCGGTCAGGACCGTGAACGGTTTGCCATTCTTGATGTAGTCGCGAAAGTGCTGAAGAGCCCATAACACAGCCAAACACTTGCCCTTCACTGGTGGGTAGTTCCGCTCACCCTCAGTGAGGGTGCGACTGGCGTATGCGATCACCCGCTGGACTGGTTCCTGGACCGATTGCGACAGTATGGCGCCGAGGCTGTCGTGGGACCAGTCAGTAGTGATGGAGAAGGGAAGGTTGAAATCAGGAAACTCGAGCATGGGCACGATGACCAGTCAATGTACTAGGCATGATCCTGCAGGTGTAAACCAGGTAGAATACTGGTGGCTAGGTTTGGCTATTGTGCGCAATGCCTTGACAAAGTTGGCATGTGCCACTGACCATAACCACAAATGTATCCAAGTGAATTTCACTTCTATTGATCTCAACACGAGTCAGCCATGGTCAGAGTGTCCAATCGTAGTGCAGATGTACTAGGCATGATCTTACAGGTTCAAAAAAGGTAGAATACTGGTGGCTCTGTGTGGCTATTGTGCGCAATGCCTTTGACAAAGTTGGCATGTGCCACTGACAATGACCACAAAGTTTACCAAGTGACTTTAACTTCTACGAATCGTAACACGAGTCAGCCACATTCAGCATACCCAATCACAGTGCACATCTAATATGCATGACCTTCCAGGTATAAACAAGGTAAAAAACCGGTGGCTTGGCACGGCTATTGTGCACAATGTCTTGAAGAAGTTGGCATGTGCCGCTGACCATGACCTTAAAGTTTACCAAGTACCTTAAACGGCTATGAATCATATCACGAGTCAGCCACTGTCAGAGTGTCTAATCACAGTGCAGATATACTGGGCATGACTTTACAAGTATAAACAAGGTAAAATACTAGTGGCTCGGTGTGGCTATTGTGCGCAATGCATTGACAAAGTTGGCATGTGCCACTGACCATGACCACAAATGCATCCAAGTGACATTTGCTTCTATTGATCATGACACGAGTCAGCCACAGTCAGAGTGTCCAATCACAGTGCAGATGTACTAGGCGTGGTCTTGCAGGTGCGAACAAGGTAGAATACTGGTGGCTTGGTGTGGCTATTATGCGCAATGCCTTGACAAAGTTGGCATGTGGCACTGACCATGACGATAAAGTTTACCAAGTGACTTTGACTTATACGAATCATAACACGAGGCTGCCACAGTCAGATTATCCAATCAAAGCGCACATCTAATATGTGTGACCTTGCAGTTATAAACAAGGTAAACAACCGGTGGCTTGGCACGGCTATTGTGCGCAATGCCTTGACAAAGTTGGCATGTACCGGTGACCATGACCACAAAGTTTACCAAGTACCTTAGACGCCTATGAATCATAACACGAGTCAGCCATGGTCAGAGTGTCCAATCACAGTGCAGATATACTGGGCATGACCTTACAGGTAAAAACAAGGTAGAATACTGGTGGCTCGGTGTGGCTATTATGTGCAAGGCCTTGACAAAGTTGGCATGTGCCACCAACCAAGACCACAAATGTGTCCAAGTGACTTTTACTTCTATTGATCATAACACGAGTCAGCCACGGTCAGAGTGTCCAATCACAGTGCAGATATAGTAGGCATGATCTTGCAGGTGCAAAAAAGGTAGAATACTAGTGGCTCGGTGTGGCTATTGTGCGCAATGCCTTGACAAAGTTGGCATGTGCCCTTGTCCATGACCACAAAGTTTACCAAGTGACTTTAACTTCTACGAATCGTAACACGAGTCAGCCACAGTTAAAGTGCCCAATCACAGTTCAGATGTACTAGGCATGACCTTGCAGGTAAAACAAGGTAAAAAACCGGTGGCTTGGCACGGCTATTGTGCGCAATGCTTTGACAAAGTTGGCATGTGCCACTGGCCATGACCACAAAGTTTACCAAGTACCTTAAACGGCTATGAATCATCACACGAGTCAGCCACGGGCAGAGTGTCCAATCACAGTGCAGATATACTGGGCATGACCTTGCAAGTATAAATAAGGTAGAATACTGGTGGCTTGGTGTGGCTATCGTGCGCAGTGCCTTGAAAAGGTTGGCATGTGCCACTGACCATGACCAAAAATGTATCCAAGTGACTTTTACTTCTATTGATCATAACACAAGTCAGCCACGGTCAGAGTGTCCAATGACAGTGCAGATGTTCTAGGCATGATCTTGCTGGTTCAACCAAGGTAGAATACTGGTGGCTCGGTGTGGCTATTGTGTGCAATGCCTTGACAAAGTTGGCATGTGCCACTGACCATGACCACAAAGTTTACCAAGTGACTCTAAATTCTACCAATCGTAACACGAGTCAGCCACGGTCAGAGTGCCCAATCACAACGCACATCAAATGTGCATGACTTTCCAAGGTAAAGAAGGTAGAAAACCGGTGGCTTGGCACGGCTATTGTGCGCAATGCCTTGACAAAGTTGGCATGTGCCACTGACCATGACCACAAAGTTTACCAAGTGACTTTAAATTCTACGAATCGTAACACGAGTCAGCCACGGTCAGAGTGCCCAATCACAACGCACATATACTATGCATGACCTTCCAGGTATAAAGAGGGTAGAAAACCGGTGGCTTGGCACGGCTATTGTGCGCAATACCTTGACAAAGTTGACATGAGCCACTGACCATGGCCACAAGGTTTACCAAGTACCTTAAAAGGCTATGACTCATAACACGAGTCAGCCACGGTCAGAGTGTCCAATCACAGTACAGATGTACTAGGCATGATCTTGCAGGTACAGCCAAGGTCAAATACTGGTGGCTCGGTGTGGCTATTGTGCGCAATGCCTTGACAAAGTTGGCATGTGCCACTGACCATGACCACAAATGAATCCAAGTGACTTTTACTTCTATTGATCATAACACGTGTCAGCCACGGTCAGAGTGCACAATCACAGTGCACATCAAATATTCATGACCTTGCAGGTATAAAGAAGGTAATAAACCGGTGGCTTGGCATGGCTATTGTGCGCAATGCCTTGACAAAGTTGGCATGTGCAACTGACCGTGACCACACTGTTTACCAAGTACCTTCAACGGCTATGAATCATAACACGCGTCACCCACGGTCAGAGTGTCCAATCATAGTGCAGATGTACTAGGCATGATGTTGAAGGTGCAAACAAGGTAGAATACTGGTGGCTCAGTGTGGCTATCGTGCGCAATGCCTTGACAATGTTGGCATGTGCCACTGACCATGATCACAAAGATTACCAAGTGACTTTAACTTCTACGAATCGTAACACGCGTCAGCCACGGTCGGAGTGCCTAATCATAGTAAACATCTAATATGCATGACCTTGCTGGTATAAACAAGGTAAAAAACCGGTGGCTTGGCACGGCTATTGTACGCAATGCCTTGACAAAGTTGGCATGTGCCATTGACCATGACCACCAAGTTTACCATGTACCTTAAACGACTATGAATCATAACATGAGTCAGCCACGGTCAGAGTGTCTAATCTCAGTGCAGATATACTGGGCATGACCTTACAGGTATAAACAAGGTAGAATATTGGTTGCTCGGTGTGGCTATTGTGTGCAATGCCTTGACAAAGTTGGCATGTGCCACTAACCATGACCACAAGGGTATCCAAGTGACTTTTACTTCTATTGATCATAACATGAGTCAGCCACAGTAAGAGTGTCCAATCAGAGTGCAGATGTACTAGGCATGATCTTGCAGGTGCAAACAAGATAGAATACTGGTGGCTCGGTGTGGCTATTGTACGCAATGCCTTGACAAAGTTGGCATGTGCCACTGACCATGACCACAAAGTTTACCAAGTGACTTTAACTTCTAGGAATCGTAACACGAGTCAGGCATGGTCATAGTGCCCAATCACAGTGCACATCTAATATGCATGACCTTTCAGGTATAAACAAGTTAACAAATCGGTGGCTAGGCACGGCTATAGTGCGCAATGCCTTGACAAAGTTGGCATGTGCTACTGACCATGACCACAAAGATTACCAAGTACCTTAAACGGCTATGAATCATAACATGAGTCAGCCACGGTTAGAGTGTCCAATCAAAGTGCAGATATACTGGGCATGACCTTGCACTTATAAGCTATGATACAAGTGGCTCGGTGTGGCTATTGTGCACCATGCCTTGAAAAGGTTGGCATGTGCCACTGACTATGACCACAAATGTATCCAAGTGAGTTTTACTTCTATGGATCATAACACGAGTCAGCCACGGTCAGAGTGCCCAATCACAGTGCGGATGTACTAGGAAGGATCTTGCATGTGCAAACAAGGTAGAATACTGGTAGCTCGGTGTGCCTATTGTGCGCAATGCCTTGACAACGTTGGCATGTGCCACTGACCATGACCACAAAGTTTACCAAGTGACTTTAACTTCTACGAATCATTACACGAGTCAGCCACGGTCAGAGTACCCAATCACAGTGCACATCTACTATCCATGACCTTTCAGGTATAAATAGGGTAAAAAACCGGTATTTTAGCACGGCTATTGTGCGCAATGCCTTGACAAAGTTGGCATGTACCACAGACCATGACCACAAAGTTTACCAAGTGACTTTAACTTCTATTAATTGTAACACGAGTCAGCCACAGTCAGAGTGCCCAATCACAGTTCAGATGTAATAGGCATGACATTGCAGTTATAAACAATGTAAAAATCTGGTGGCTTGGCACGGCTATTGTGCGCAATGACTTGACAAAGTTGGCATGTGCCACTGACCATGACCACAAATGTATCCAAGTGACTTTTACTTCTATTGATCATAACACGAGTCAGCCACGGTCAGAGTGTCCAATCACAGTGCAGATAAAGTAGGCATGATCGTGCAGGTGCAAACAAGGTAGAATACTGGAGGCTCGGTGTGGCTATTGTGCGCAATGCCTTGACAAACTTGGCATGTGCCACTGACCATGACCACAAAGTTTACCAAGTGACTTTAACTTCTACGAACCGAAACACGAGTCAGCCACAGTCAGAGTCCCCAATCACAGTTCAGATGTACTGGGCATGACCTTGCAGGTATAAACAAGGTATAAAACTGGTGGCTTGGCATGGCTATTGTGCGTAATGCCTTGACAAAGTTGGCATGTGCCACTGACCATGACCACAAAGTTTACCAAGTACCTTAAACGACTATGAATCATAACACAAGTCCGCCACAGGCAGAGTGTCCAATCACAGTGCAGATATACTAGGCATGACCTTGCAGGTATAAACAAGGTATAATATTGGTGGCTTGGTGTGGCTATTATGCGCAATGCCTTGAAAAAGTTGGCATGTGCCACTGACCCTGACCACAAATGTATCCAAGTGACTTTTACTTCTATTGATCATAACACAAGTCAGCCACGGTCAGAGTGTCCAATGACAGTGCAGATGTACTAGGCATGATCTTGCTAGTTCAAACAAGGTAGAATACTGGTGGCTCGGTGTGGCTATTGTGTGCAATGCCTTGACAAAGTTGGCATGTGCCACTGACCATGACCACAAAGTTTACCAAGTGACTTTAAATTCTACGAATCGTAACACGAGTCAGCCACGGTCAGAGTGCCCAATCACAACGCACGTCTAATATGCATGACCTTCCAGGTATAAAGAGGGTAGAAAACCGGTGGCTTGGAACGGCTATTGTGCGCAATACCTTGACAACGTTGGCATGTGCCACTGACCATGACCACAAAGTCTACCAAGTGAATTCAAATTCTACGAATCGTAACACGAGTCAGCCACGGTCAGAGTGCCCAATCACAGTGCACATCTATGATGCATGACCTTCCAGGAATAAAGAGGGTAGAAAACCGGTGGCTTGGCACGGCTATTGTACGCAATGCCTCAACAAAGTTGGCATGTGCCACTGACCATGACCACAAGGTTTACCAAGTACCTTAAACGGCTATGACTCATACCACGAGTCAGCCATTGTCAGAGTGTCCAATCACAGTACAGATGTACTAGGCATGATCTTGCAGGTACAACCAAGGTAGAATACTGGTGGCTCGGTGTGGCTATTGTGCGCAATGCCTTGACAAAGTTGGCATGTGCCACTGACCATGACCACAAATGAATCCAAGTGACTTTTACTTCTATTGATCATAACACAAGTCAGCCACCATCAGAGTGTCCAATCACAGTGCAGATATACTAGGCATGATCTTGCAGGTATAAAAAATGTAGAATACTGGTATCTCGGTGTGGATGTTGTGTGCAATGACTTGACAAAGTTGGCATGTGCCACTGAGCATGACCACAAAGTTTACCAAGTGACCTTAACTTCTACGAATCGTAACACAAGTCAGCCACGGTCAGAGTGCCCAATCACAGTGCAAACCTAATATGCATGACCTTGCAGGTATACACAAGGTAAAAAACCTGTGGCTTGGCACGGCTATTGTACGCAATGCCTTGACAAAGTTGGCATGTGCCACTGATCATGACCACAAAGTTTACCAAGTGACTTTAACTTCTATGAATCGTAACACGAGTCAGCCACATTCAGAGTGCACAATCACAGTGCACATCTAATATTCATGACCTTGCAGTTATAAAGAAGGTAATAAACCGGTGGCTTGGCACGGCTATTGTGCGCAATGCCTTGACAAAGTTTGCATGTGCAACTGACAATGACCACACTGTTTACCAAGTACCTTCAACGGCTATGAATCATAACACGCGTCACCCACGGTCAGAGTGTCCAATCACAGTGTAGACGTACTAGGCATCATCTTGAAGGTGTAAACAAGGTAGACTACTGGTTACTCCGTGTGGCTATTGTGCGCAATGCCTTGACAAAGTTGGCATGTGCCATTGACCATGATCACAAAGTTTACCAAGTGACTTTAACTTCTACGAATCGTAAGAGGAGTCAGCCACGGTCAGAGTGCCCAATCATAGTACACATCTAATATGCATGACCTTGCTGGTATTAATAAGATAAAAAACCGGTGGCTTGGTACGGTTATTGTGCGTAATGCCTTGACAAAGCTGGCATGTGCCACTAACCATGACCACAAAGTTTACCAAGTACATTAAACGGCTATGAATTATAACACGAGTCAGCCACGGTCAGAGTGTCCAATCACAATGCAGATATACTGGGCATGACCTTACAGGTATAAACAAGGTAGAATACTGGTGGCTCGGTGTGGCTATTGTGCACAATGCCTTGACAAAGTTGGCATGTGCCACTGACCATGACCACAAAGTTTACCAAGTGACTTTAACTTCTACAAATCGTAACACGAGTCAGCCACATTCAAAGTGCCCAATCACAGTGCACAACTAATATGCATGACCTTGCAGGTACAAAGAAGGTAAAAAACAGGTGGCTTGGCACGGCTATTGTGCGCAATGCCTTGACAAAGTTGGCATGTGCCACTGACCATGACCACACTGTTTACCAAGTACCTTAAACGGCTGTGAATCATAACACGCGTCACCCACGGTCAGAGTGTCCAATCATAGTGCAGATGTACTAGGCCTGATCTTGAAGGTGCAAACAAGGTAGAATACTGGTGGCTCAGTGTGGATATTGTGCGCAATGCCTTGACAAAGTTGGCATGTGCCTTTGACCATGATCACAAAGTTTACCAAGTGACTGAAACTTCTACAAATCGTAACACGCGTCAGCCACGGTCGGAGTGCCTAATCATATTAGACATCTAATATGCATGATCTTGCTGGTATAAACAAGGTAAAAAGCAGGTGGCTTGGCACGGCTATTGTACGCAATGCCTTGACAAAGTTGGCATGTGCCACTGACCATGACCACAAAGTTTACCAAGTACATTAAATGGCTATGAATTTTAACACGAGTGAGACACAGTCAGAGTGTCCAATCACAGTGCAGATATACTGGGCATGACCTAACAGGTATAAACAAGGTAGAATACTGGTGGCTGGGTGTGGCTATTTTGCGCAATGCCTTGACAGAGTTGGCATGTGCCACTGACCGTGACCACATAGGTATCCAAGTGACGTTTACGTCTATTGATCATAACACGAGTCCGCCACGGTCAGAGTGTCGAGTCAGAGTGTAGATGAACTAGGCATGATCTTGCAGGTGCAAACAAGATAGAATACTGGTGGCTCGGTGTGGCTATAGTGCGCAATGCCTTGACAAAGTTGGCATGTGCCACTGACCATGACCACAAAGTTTACCAAGTGACTTTAACTTCTATGAATTGTAACACGAGTCAGCCATGGCCATAGTGCCCAATCACATTGCACATCTAACATGCATGACCTTGTAGGTATAAACAAGTAAAAAACCCGGTGGCTTGGCATGGCTATTGTGCGCAATGCCTTGACAAAGTCGGCATGTGCTACTGACCATGACCACAAAGTTTACCAAGTACCTTAAACGGCTATGAATCATAACATGAGTCAGCCACGGTCAGAGTGTCCAATGACAGTGCAGATATACTGGGCATGACCTTGCAGATATGAACAAGGTTGAGTACCGGTGGCTCGGTGTGGCTATTGTGTGCAATGCCTTGACAATGTTGACATGTGCCACTGACCATGACCACAAATGTATCCAAGTGACGTTTACATCTATTGATCATAACACGAGTAAGCCACGGTCAGAGTGTCCAATCACAGTGCATATGTAGTAGGCATGATCTTGAAGGTTGAAACAAGGTAGAACACTGGTGGCTTGGAATGGCTATTGTGCGTAATGCCTTGACAATGTTGGCATGTGCCACTGACCATGCCTACAAAGTTTACCAAGTGACTTTAACTTCTACCAATCGTCACACGAGTCAGCCACGGTCAGAGTGCCCAATCACAGTGCACATCTAATATGCATGAACTTGCAGGTATAAACAAGGTAAAAACGGGTGACTTGGCACGGCTATTGCGCGCAATCCTTTGACAAAGTTGGCATGTGCTACTGACCATGACCACTGAGTTAACAAAGTAACTTTATTTTCTACAAACCATAACACAGGTCAGCCACATTCCGATTACCCAATCACAGTGCACATCTAATATGCATGACCTTGCAGGTATAAACATGGTTAAAAACCGGTGGCTTGGCATGGCTATTGTGCGCAATGCCTTGACAAAGTTGGCATTTGCCACTGACCATGACCACAAAGTTTACCAAGTATCTTAAATGGCTATGAATCATAACACGAGTCAGCCACGGCCAGAGTGTCCAATCATAGTTTAGATGTACTAGGCATGATCTTGCAGGTGAAAACAAGGTAGAATACTGGTGGTTCAATGTGGCTCTTGTGCGCAATGCCTTGACAAAGTTGGCATGTGCCACTGACCATGACCACAACTGTATCCAAGTAACTTTTACTTCCATTGATCATAACACGAGTCAGCCACAGTCAGAGTGTCCAATCACAGTACAGATATACTAGGCATAATCTTGCAGGTGCAAAAAAGGTAGAGTACTAGTGGCTCGGTGTGGCTATTATGTGCAATGCCTTGACAAAGTTGGCATGTGCCACAGACCATGCCCACAAAGTTTACCAAGTGACGTTAACTTCTACGAATCGTAACACGAGTCAGTCATGGTCAGAGTGCCCAATCACAGTGCACATCTAATATGTATGAACTTGCAGGTATAAACAAGGTAAAAAACTGGTGGCATGGCATGGCTATTGTGCGTAATGCTTTGACAAAGTTGGCATGTGCCACTGACCATGACCACAGAGTTTACCAAGTGACTTTAACTTCTACGAACCGTAACACCGGTCAGCCACATTCAGAGTACCCAATCACGGTGCACATCTAATATGCATGACCGTGCCAATCGCTTGGCACGGCTATTGTGCGCAATGCCTTGACAAA
>SZWC01007020.1:114880-128712 GCA_023375785.1 Penium margaritaceum
GCAGATGTAGTAGGCATGATCTTGCAGGTGCAAACAAGGTACCATACTGCTCGAGGTGTTTGATTTTAAATGTTTTTCTGGTCATTGAAATTGTGTCAAACTTTTGTTCGATGAAGTTAAATGTTACACAAATAATTTGAATATGTTTTTTGGTGAAATCATGGTGCAGGAAATGCTCACTCTTATTTACATCACATGTTTGTTCATATTCTCTGTAGAGTCATTCATGGTAGGGAACAACAAATAGGCGTGAACAACCATCTGTACAAAATGACAAACCCACGCAACACGACACACACCTAGACCCGTCAGTGTTCCTTAGTATTTCTTTGTTCAATGGAATATCTTGTTGAATTATTGGATTTCTGAAAAAATGATCCTGGGCCTTTTGTTGAATTCAATGTGTCAGTTGAATGTCAATTCGTTCACTTAGGATTCCAGAAAAAAATACTGAACCCAATTTTTCCATCTAATTCATAGGTTTCATAATCAGGCCAACCTCTATCGTTGAATTCCTCAAGCAGTAGGTAGAATACTGGTGGTTCGGTGTGGCTATTGTGCGCAATGCCTTGACAAAGTTGGCATGTGCCACTAACCATGACCACAAAGTTTACCAAGTGACTTTAACTTACACGAATCGTAAAACGAGTCAGCCATGGTCAGAGTGCCCAATCACAGTGCACCTCTAATATGCATGACCTTGCAGGTATAAACAAGGTAAAAAACCGGTGGCTTGGCACGGCTATTGTGTGCAATGCCTTGACAAAGTTGGCATGTGCCACTGACCATGACCAGAAAGTTTATCAAGTATATTAAACGGCTATGAATCATAACACGAGTTAGCCACGGTCAGAGTGTCCAATCACAGTGCAGATATACTGGGCATGACCTTGCAGGTATAAACAAGGTAGAATACTAATGGCTCGGTGTGGATATTGTACGCAATGCCTTGACAAAGTTGGCATGTACCACTGACCATGACCACAAAATTATCCAAGTGATTTTTACAACTATTGATCATAACACGAGTCAGCCACGGTCAGAGTGTCCAATCAAAGTGCAGATATAGTAGGCATGATCTTGAAGGTGCAAACAAGGTAGAATACTGGTGGCTCGGCGTGGCTATTGTGCGTAATGCCTTGACAGAGTTGGCATGTGCCACTGACCATGAGCAAAACAATTACGAAGTGACTTTAACTTCTATGAATCGTAACATGAGTCAGCCACAGTCAGAGTGCCCAATCACAGTTCAGATGTACTAGGCATGACTTTGCAGGTATAAACAATGGAAAAAACCGGTGGCTTGGCACGGCTATTGTGCGCAATGCCTTGACAAAGGTGGCATGTGCCATTGACCATGACCACGAAGTTTACCAAGTACCTTAAACGGCTATGTATCATAACACGAGTCAGCCACGGTCAGAGTGTCCAATCACAGTGCAGATATACTGGGCATGACCTTGCACTTATAAGCTATAATACAAGTGGCTCAGTGTGGCTATTGCGCGAAATGCCTTGACAAAGTTGGCATGTGTCAGAAATGGAAGATGACCACTGAACTTTAACGGTTGACCTCTCCTCACAAACTGAATGCATCAGTATGCTAGAGAATAATGTCAGGTGCAACCCTCGGTTATTCTGAGGCTGACTTCTCAATAATGGTTCGGCTCCTGGCGAAACCACCTAGGCCATCACAAGCACTAGCCGTTGGCGGGACAAACCCGACCAACATATCTTCTGCCGAGTTATCCCCTAATAAGCGGTCACACCGCTAGCGCGTCCGGCTAGCGCACAAGAAGCCGTTAAGTCGTGCTTTTTGTCCTGTTCTGTGATATATTAACGAGGATGTTCATTCCCTCGAGTTAACCAGAACAGTTCTGCACATCCTGTTCCCCTTTGGTTCCGCGGCTTCGCCGCCGTGTCTTCGCTCTGCTCGTCCCTTGCACTTCCTGTCTTCGCCACCCCTCAACGCTTCGCTCCGTCACTCTCGCTCCTTCGCTCAGCCCTCATTCCTCGCCAACCATCACCCTCCTCATCTGTGCCTTCTCTCATATCAACCTGTCCACTTCGGCTACCTTGCTTCTCAAGCTCTACCTGCTCTCGCGACTAACTCCTTGGACCACTCTCGCTTGCGTCACTCTACTGACGTACACGTGCATGTCCATTGCTTCTACTTGCTTCTGCTACTGCCGTTCTCGTGACTGCATTCTTCTGACATGGTATCAGAGCTTCAGGCAACATCACCTGGAGATCCGTGACCGCGTCATCCCTCCGCCTCCGCTCCTGCTCCACCACTTCCGCCCACATTCCTTTGTCGCCGCTGCCATCATTCCGCGTCTCTCCGCTTCATCCGCAGCTGACATCACCAGTCCTGCCTGATGAGTTCTCCACTCTGAAGAAACGTCTCGCCAACCTAAGAAGGCCCTACGCCCATTGTCCACGCCCGTGGCTAACAACTGGTGACGAGTCGCCCACATCAGCCGCAAGCAACTCTCGAACCGCCGCCTGCCGTCAACTACCACGAAGCTTCCTGCTCTCTGCCATCTGCCGTCCCTCATCAACCTTTGCCTCCGCCAGCATCTCCCACCCTTTCCTCTTGCCCCATCGACCTCGTCTGCTCCTTCCTCGCTGTCATCCTCATCTCACCCGCATCCGTCGTCTCGAGCCGCCCTCTCGCATCTCCTCCTCGCCTCGTCAGAAGCTGCAGCCAAAGCTGTCGTTGCCAGGATATCGGACACCACCAGTCTTCCTGCTCCCACTTCCGAGCCAACTGGGGAACAAGCCGTCACTCTCCTGGCATCAGCAGTCTGGTGTCCCTGCCCGCTGTCTGACCTTCTCTGCCGCAGCCGACTTCTCCCAGCCGGCAGGATATCCGACACCACCAGTCTTCCTGCTCCCATTTCCGAGCCAACTGGGGAACAAGCCGTCACTCTCCTGAACGCTGAAAAGAAGCAGTTGCATTGCTCTGCCTTTCTACAGCATTTCCTCCACCTGCCGCGCCGCGTCTCGTCTCCGCTCTCTCCGCCCGAGTCGCTCTCCGCCTCCCGCCTCCTCCATCATCATCAGCTTCTGGTCTTCATCTTCATCTGCCTCCAATCTTCCTCCTCCTCGCTTCAGTCTCCTCAGCATCATCAGCCGCCCTCAATCATCATCTGCGCCGCCTCTTCTCATCTGCTGTCATCATCAGCCTTCATCGTCAGCGCACGTGGTTCCGCCCCTGTGCCCACTCATCCATCCATCGTTTCCGTCATCATCGCTTTCTCCGCTTCCGCCTCCGCTCGGCACACGGATCCGCCCGGTCGCATCGCCCGTTCCGCGACGACCTGCGCCCACGCCGAAGAGTTCCGCAGCGCACGTGGTTTCACCCCTGCGCCCACTCCTATTTCATCAGCTTCCGCCTCCTCATCAGCATCTGCAACCAGCACAAGGATCTGCACGAGCTAGCTGCCCGCCTCGCAGCAGCCTGCACCCACGCCGGAAGCAGATTTCTCGCAGCGCGTTGGCATTCTCCTTCCCCTTGCCGTACTCTACACCTCTAATTTGCAGTGCAAGTGGTTTCGCCCCTGCGCCCACTCCTTCATCAGCAATTGCCGCCCTTTGTCTCCTCGCTTCAACATCATCTGCTCGGCACCAGGATCCGCCCGGTCGCATCGCCGTTTCCGTGACGACCTGCGCCCAAGCTGTGCCCCTGCAGCACGAGGTTTCGCCCCTGCGCCCACTTTATCATCAATCATCTCCTCCGCCTCCGCATCACCCTCAGTTCGGCACACGGACCCGCCCGGTCGCATCGCCTACTCCGCGACGACCTGCGCCCACGCCGAAACACTTGCAGCGCACGTGGTCTTGCCCCTGCGCCCACTTCTTCATCAGCCGCCTCCGTCTTCTCCTGATCGCTCCAGTACCATCCGCCTCCAACAATCACGCACCATGCCCACCGATCATCCATCTAGGACCCCATGGGTTCGAAACGCTCTCTCCTTCTTTGCGACTCTCATTCCCACTTCGCGCCTTCTACACCTTGATGAGCAAGGACACCACAACTACGTCCACTGGCACCGTCTCTAGCAGGATGTCCTTCTCTGCAACAGCCCCAATCACAGCAGCTTTCAAGACATTCTGCACTTCCGTCCTTTTGTCGGCCAATCTCGGTTGCGCTTCCTTACCAACGCCTCCCTAGACCAATACTGGGATCACTGGTTTCAAGTTGAAGAACTGATCCTCGGTCTTCTATACTTGACCACAGATGTTGGCTTCCGTGACATCCTGCAACCCTACAGTCCTGGTAAATACATGTTGCAAGATGTCTTCACAGCCATCGAGCAAAGCTGCACCCAAGGTCATCATCTCGATCATCTCTTCACCAACAGCCCACAACAGATCACCGTGTATCTGATTCCCTCGTTTCCACCACGACCCCGCAGTTTCTTTCTTCCTCTCCCGCCAGTCCTGCCTTCTAGACCTCCAAGGTCCCCGCCATAATCATTCAAAGGTGGTCATCTTCACGGGGGGTGTCAGAAATGGAAGACGACCACTGAACTTGAACGGTTGACATCTCCTCACAAACTGACTGCATCAGTATATTGGAGAATAATGTCAGGTACAACCCTCGGTTATTCTGAGGCTGACTTCTCAATAATGGTTCGGCTCCTGGCGAAACCACCTCGGCCATCACAAGCACTAGCCGTTGGCGGGACAAACCCGACCAACGTATCTTATGCCGAGTTATCCCCTAATAAGCGGTCACACCGCTAGCGCGTCCGGCTAGCGCACAAGAAGCCGTTAAGTCCTGCTTTTTGTCCTGTTCTGTGATATATTAACGAGGATGTTCATTCCCTCGAGTTAACCAGAACAGTTCTGCACATCCTGTTCCCCTTTGGTTCCGCGGCTTCGCCGCCGTGTCTTCACTCTGCTCGCCCCTCGCACTTCCTGTCTTCGCCACCCCTCAACGCTTCGCTCCGTCACTCTCGCTCCTTCGCTCAGCCCTCATTCCTCGCCAACCATCACCCTCCTCGTCTGTGCCTTCTCTCATATCAACCTGTCCACTTCGGCTACCTCGATTCTCAGGCTCTACCTGCTCTCGCAACTAACTCCTCGGACCACTCTCGCTTGCGTCACTCTGCTGACGTACACGTGCATGTCCATTGCTTCTACTTGCTTCTGCTACTGCCATTCTCGTGACTGCATTCTTCTGACAGCATGTGCCACTGACCATGACCACAAATGTATCCAAGTGACTTTGAATTCTATTGATCATAACACGAGTCAGCCACGCTCAGAGTGCCCAGTCATAGTGCATATGTACTAGGCAAGATCTTGCATGTGCAAACAAGGTAGAGTATTGGTGGCTCATTGTGGCTATTGTGCGCAATGCCTTTACAAGGTTGGCATGTGCCACTGACCATGACAACAAAGTTTACCAAGTGACTTTAACTTGTACGAATCATTACAGGAGTCAGCCACGGTTAGAGTACCCAATCACATTGCACATCTAATATCCATTACCTTGCAGGTATAAACAGGGTAAAACACCGGTGTTTTAGCACAGCTATTGTGCGCAATGCCTTGACAAAGTTGGCATGGGCCACAGACCATGACCACAAAGTTTACCAAGTGACTTTAATTTCTATGAATTGTAACACGAGTCAGTCACAGTCAGAGTGCCCAATCATAGTTCAGATGTAATAAGCATGATATTTCAGGTATAAACAAGGTAAAAATCCGGTGGCTTGGCACGGCTATTGTGCGCATTGCCTTGACAAAGTTGGCATGTGCCACTGACCATGACCACAAAGTTTACCAAGTACCTTAAACGGATATGAATCATAACACGAGTCAGCCACGGTCATAGTGTCTAATCACAGTGCAGATATACTGGGCATGACCTTCCATGTATAAACAAGGTAGAATATTGGTGGTTCGGTGTGGCTATTATGTGCAAGGTCCTGACAAAGTTGGCATGTGCCACTGACCATGACCACAAATGTATCCAAGTATCTTTTACTTCTATTCATCATAACACGAGTCAGCCACAATCTGAGTGTCCAATCACAGTGCAGATATAGTAGGCATGATCTTGCAGGTGCAAGCAAGGTAGAATACTGGTGGCTCAGCGTGGCTATTGTGCGCAATGCCTTGACAGAGTTGGCATGTGCCACTGACCATGACCAAAAAGTTTACGAAGTGACTTTAACTTCTACAAATCGATACACGAGTCAGCCACAGACAGAGTTCCCAATCACAGTTCAGATGTACTAGGCATGACCTTGCACGTATAAACAAGGTACAAAACCAGAGGCTTGGCACGGCTATTGTGCGCAATGCCTTGACAAAGTTGGCATATGCCACTGACCATGACCACAAAGTTTACCAAGTACCTTAAACGGCTATGAATCATAACACGAGTCAGCCACGGGAAGAGTTTCCAATCACAGTGCCGATATACTGGGCATGACCTTGCAGGTATGAACAAGGTTGAGTACCGGTGGCTCGGTGTGGCTATTGTGTGCAATGCCTTGACAAAGTTGGCATGTGCCACTGACCATGACCACAAATGTATCCAAGTGACTTCTACATCTATTGATCATACCACGAGTCAGCCACGGTCTGAGTGTCCAATGACAGTGCATTTGTACTAGGCATGATCTTGAATGTTGAAACAATGTAGAATATTGGTGGCTTGGAATGGCTATTGTGCGCAATGCCTTGACAATGTTGGCATGTGCCACTGACCATGACCACAAAGTTTACCAAGTGACTTTAACTTCTACGAATCGTAACACGAGTCAACCACGGTCAGAGTGCCCAATCACAGTGCACATCTAATATGCATGACCTTGCAAGTATAAACAAGGTATAAAACTGGTGGCTTGGCACGGCTATTGTGCGCAATGCCTTGACAAAGTTGGCATGTGCCACTGACCATGACCACAAAGTTTACCAAGTACCTTAAACGGCTATTACTCTCAACACGAGTCAACCACGGTCAGAGTGTCGAATCACAGTGCAGATGTAGTAGGCATGATCTTGCAGGTACAAACAAGGTAGAATACTGGTGTCTGGGTGTGGCTATTGTGCGTAATGACTTGACAAAGTTGGCATGTGCCACAGACCATGACCACAAATTTTACCAAGTGACTTTAACTTCTACAAATCGTGACACGAGTCAGCCACGGTCAGAGTGCCTAATCACAGTGCACATCTAATATGCATGACCTTGCAGGTATACACAAGGTAAAAAACTGGTGGCTTGGCACGGCAATTGTGCGCAATGCCTTGAAAAAATTGGCATGTGCCACCGACCATGACCACAAAGTTTATCAAGTACATTAAACGGCTATGAATTACAAAACAAGTCAGCCACGGTCAGAGTGTCCAATCACAGTTAAGATATACTGGGCATGACCTTACAGCTTTAAACAAGGTAGAATACTGGTGGCTCGGTGTGGCTATTCTACAGAATGCCTTGACAAAGTTGGCATGTGCCACTGATCATGACCACAAATGTATCCAAGTGATGTTTACGTCTATTGATCATAACACGATTCAGCCGCGGTCAGAGTGTCCAATCACAGTGCAGATATACTAGGCATAATCTTGCAGGTACAAACAAGGTAGAATACTAGTCGCTCGGTGTGGCAATTATGTGCAATGCCTTGACAAAGTTGGCATGTGCCACTGACCATGACCACAAATGTATCCAAGTAACTTTTACTTCTATTGATCATAACACGAGTCAATTACGATGAGAGTGTCCAATCACAGTGCAGATACAGTATGCACGATCTTGTAGGTGCAAACAAGGTAGAATACTGGTGGCTCGGCGTGGCTATTGTGCGTAATGCCTTGACAGAGTTGGCATGTGCCACTGACCATGACCACAAAGTTTACGAAATGACTTTACCTTCTACGAATCGTAACACGAGACAGCCACAGTCAGAGTTCCCAATCACAGTTCAGATGTACTAGGGATGACCTTCCAGGTATAAACAAGGTAAAAAACTGGAGGCTTGGCACGGCTATTGTGCGCAATGCCTTGACAATGTTGGCATGTGCCACTGACCATGACCACAAAGTTTACCAAGTACCTTAATGGGCTATGAATCATAACACCAGTCAGCCACGGGCAGAGTGCCCAATCACAGTGCAGGTATACTGGGCATGACCTTGTAGGTATGAACAAGGTTGAATACCGGTGGCTCGGTGTGGCTATTGTGTGCAATGCCTTGAAAAAGTTGGCATGTGCCACTGACCATGACCACAAATGTATCCAAGTGACTTTTACATCTATTGATCATAACACGAGTCAGCCACGGTCACAGTGTCCAATCACAGTGCATATGTACTAGGCATGATCTCGAAGGTTGAAACAAGGTAGAGTACTGGTGGCTTGGAATGGCTATTGTGCGTAATGCCTTGACAATGTTGGCATGTGCCACTGACTATGACCACAAAGTTTACCAAGTGACTTTAACTTCTACGAATCGTAACACGAGTCAACCACGGTCAGAGTGCCCGATCACAGTGCACATTTAATATGCATGACCTTGCAGGTATAAACAAGGTAAACAATCGGTGGCTTGGCACGACTATTGTGCGCAATGCCTTAACAAAGTTGGCATGTGCCACTGACCATGACCACAAAGTTTACCAAGTGACTTTAACTTCTACGAATCGTAACACGAGTCAACCACGGTCAGAGTGCCCGATCACAGTGCACATTTAATATGCATGACCTTGCAGGTAGAAACAAGGTAAACAATCGGTGGCTTGGCACGACTATTGTGCGCAATGCCTTAACAAAGTTGGCATGTGCCACTGACCATGACCACAACGTTTACCAAGTGACTTTAACTTCTATGAATCATAACACGAGTCAGCCACTGTCAGACTGTCCAATCATAGTGCACATCTAATATGCATAAGGTTATTGGTATAAAAAAGTAAAAAATTGGTGGCTTCGCACGGCTATTGTGCGCAATGCCTTGACAAAGTTGGCATGTGCCAATGACCATGACCAAAAAATTTACCAATTACAGTAATTGGCTATGAATTACAAAACGAGTCAGCCACGGTCAGAGTGTCTAATCACAGTGCAGATATACTAGGCATGACCTTACAGCTTTATACAAGGTAGAATACTGGTGGCTCGGTGTGGCTATTGTACGCAATGCCTTGACAAAGTTGGCATGTGCCACTGACCGTGACCATAAATGTATCCAAGTGACGTTTACGTCTATTGATCATAACACGAGTCAGCCACGCTCAGAGTGCAGATATACTAGGCATGATCTTGCTGGTACAAACAAGGTAGAGTACTAGTGGCTCGGTGTGGCTATTATGTGCAATGCCTTCACAAAGTTGGAATGTGCCACTGACCATGCCTACAAAGTTTACCAAGTGACTTAAACTTCTACCAATCGTCACACGAGTGAGCCACGGTCAGAGTGCCCAATCACAGTGCACATTGAATATGCATGAACTTGCAGTTATAAACAAGGTAAAAACCGGTGGCTTGGCACGGCTATTGTGCGCAATCCTTTGACAAAGTTGGCATGTGCTACTGACCATGACCACTGAGTTTACCAAGTAACTTTATTTTCTACGAACCGTAACACAGGTCAGCCACATTCAGATTACCCAATCACAGTGCACATGTAATATGCATGACCTTGCAGGTATAAACATGGTTAAAAACCGGTGGCTTGGCATGGCTATTGTGCGCAATGCCTTGACAAAGTTGGCATGTGCCACTGACCATGACCACAAAGTTTACCAAGTATCTTAAACGGCTATGAATCATAACACGAGTCAGCCACGGCTAGAGTGTCCAATCACAGAACAGATGTACTAGGCATGATCTTGCAGGTGCAAACAAGGTAGAATACTGGTGGTACAATGTGGCTATTGTGCGCAATGCCTTGACAAAGTTGGCATGTGCCACTGACCATGACCACAAAGTTTACCAAGTGACTTTAACTTCTACGAATCATAACACAAGTCAACCACGGTCAGAATTCCCAATCACAGTGCACATCTAATATGCATGACCTTGCAGGTATAAACAAGGTAAAAAACCGTTGGCTTGGCACGACTATTGTGCGCAATGCCTTGACAAAGTTGGCATGTGCCACTGACCATGACCACAAAGTTTACCAAGTGACCTTAACTTCTACGAATCGTAACACGAGTCAGCCACAGTCAGAGTGCCCAATCACAGTTCACACGTACTAGGCATGACCTTGCAGGTATAAACGAGGTAAAAAACCGGTGGCTTGGCACAGCTATTGTGCGCAATGCCTTGACAAAGTTGGCATGTGCCACTGACCATGACCACAATGTTTACCAAGTACCCTAAACGGCTATGACTCATAACACGAGTCAGCCACGGTCAGAGTGTCCAATCACAGTGCAGATGTACGAGGCATGATCTTGCAGGTACAAAAAAGGTAGAATACTGGTGTCTCGGTGTGGCTACTGTGGTCAATGACCTGACAAAGTTGGCATGTGCCACTGACCATGACCACAAAGTTTACCAAGTGACTTTAACTTCAACGAATCGTAACACGAGTCGGCCACGGTCACACTGCCCAATCACAGTGCACATCTCATATGCATGACCTTGCAGATATACACAAGGTAAAAAGCCGGTGGTTTGGCACGGATATTGTGCGCAATGCCTTGACAAAGTTGGCATGTGCCACTGACCATGACCACAATGTTTACCAAGTGACTTTAACTTCTACGAATCGTAACACGAGTCAGCCACTGTCAGAGTGTCCAGTCTTAGTGCACATCTGATATGCATGACATTGCTGGTATAAAACGGTAAAAATCCGGTGGCTTGGCACGGCTATTATGCGCAATGCCTTGACAAAGTTGGCATGTGCCACTGACCATGACGACAAAATTTACCAAGTACATCAAACGGCTATGAATTATAAAACGAGTCAGCCACGGTCAGAGTGTCCAATAACATTGCAGATATACTAGGCATGACCTTACAGGTTTAAACAAGGTAGAATACTGGTAGCTCGGTGTGGCTATTGTTCGCAATGCCTTGACAAAGTTGGTATGTGCCACTGACCATGCCCACGAATGAATCCAAGGGATGTTTACGTCTATTGATCATAACACGAGTCAGCCACGGTCAGGGTGTCCAATCACAGTGCAGATGTATTAGGCATGATCTTGCAGGAGCAAACAAGGAAAAACACCGGTGGCTTGGTGCGGCTATTGTGCGCAATGCCTTGACAAAGTTGGCATATGCCACTGACCATGACCACAAGGTTTACCAAGTGACTTTAACTTCTACGAATCGTAACACGAGTCAGTCATGGTCAGAGTGCCCACTCACAGTGTACATCTAATATGTATGAACTTGCAGGTATAAACAAGGTAAAATACCGGTGGCTTGGCATGGCTATTGTGCGTAATGCTTTGACAAACTTGGCATGTGCCACTGACCATGACCACAGAGTTTACCAAGTGACTTTAACTTCTACGAACCGTCACACAGGTCAGCCACATTCAGAGTACCCAATCACGGTGCACATCTAATATGCATGTCCGTGCCAATCGCTTGGCACGGCTATTGTGCGCAATACCTTGACAAAGTAGGCATGTGCCACTGACCATGACCACAAAGTTTACCAAGTACCTTAAACGGCTATGAATCATAACACGAGTCAGCCACGGTCAGAGTGCCCAATCAAAGTGCACATCTAACATGCATGACCTTGCAGGTATAAACAAGGGAAAAAACCGTTGGCTTGGCACGGCTATTGTGTGCAATGCCTTGACAAAGCTTGCATGTGCCACTGACCATGACCACAAAGTTTACCAAGTACCTTAAACGGCTATGAATCATAACACGAGTCAGCCACGGTCAGAGTGCCCAATCAAAGTGCACATCTAACATGCATGACCTTGCAGGTATAAACAAGGTAAAAAACCGGTGGCTTG
Source organism: Penium margaritaceum (assembly GCA_023375785.1). Taxonomy (NCBI): domain Eukaryota; kingdom Viridiplantae; phylum Streptophyta; class Zygnematophyceae; order Desmidiales; family Peniaceae; genus Penium; species Penium margaritaceum. Next base: position 126,842 of record SZWC01007020.1, read on the forward strand.
GCATGGCTATTGTGCGTAATGCTTTGACAAAATTGGCATGTGCCACTGACCATGACCACAGAGTTTACCAAGTGACTTTAACTTCTACGAACCGTAACACAGGTCAGCCACATTCAGAGTACCCAATCACGGTGCACATCTAATATGCATGTCCGTGCCAATCGCTTGGCACGGCTATTGTGCGCAATACCTTGACAAAGTTGGCATGTGCCACTGACCATGACCACAAAGTTTACCAAGTACCTTAAACGGCTATGAATCATAACACGAGTCAGCCACGATCATAGTGTCCAATCACAGTGCAGATGTAGTAGGCATGATCTTGCAGGTGCAAACAAGGTACCCTACTGCTCGAGGTTTTCGATTCTAAAAGTTTTCCTGGTCATTGAAATTGTGTCAAACTTTTGTTCGATGAAATTAAATGTTACACAAATAATTTGAATATGTTTTTTGGTGAAATCACGGTGCACGAAATGTTCACTCTTATGTCACATCACATGTTTGTTCACATTCTCCGTAGAGTCATTCATGGTAGGGAACGACAAATAGGCGTGAACAACCATCAGTACAAAATGACAAACCCACGCAACACGACACACACCTAGACCCGTCAGTGGTCCTTAGTATTTATTTGTACAATGGAATATCTTGTTGAATTATTGGATTTCTGCAAAAATGATCCTGGGCCTTTTGTTGAATTCAATGTGTCAGTTGAATGTCAATTCGTTCACTTAGGATTCCAGAAAAAATACTGAACCCAATTTTCCCATCTAATTCATAGGTTTCATAATCAGGCCAACCTCTATCGTTGAATTCCTCAAGCAGTAGGTAGAATACTGGTGGTTCGGTGTGGCTATTGTGTGCAATGCCTTGACAAAGTTGGCATGTACCACTAACGATGACCACAAAGTTTACCAAGTGACTTTAACTTGTACGAATCGTAACACGAGTCAGCCATGGTCAGAGTGTCCAATCACAGTGCACCTCCAATATGCATGACCTTGCAGGTATAAACAAGGTAAAAAACCGGTGGCTTTGCACGGCTATTGTGCGCAATGCCTTGACAAAGTTGGCATGTGCCACTGACCATGACCACAAAGTTTACCAAGTACATTAAACGGCTATGAATCAGAACACGGGTCAGCCACGGTCAGAGTGTCCAATCAAAGTGCAGATATAATGGGCATGACCTTGCAGGTATAAACAAGGTAGAATACTAGTGGACCGGTGTGGCTATTGTGTGCAATGCCTTGACTAAGTCGGCATGCGCCACTGACCATGACCACAAATGTATCCAAGTGACCTTACTTCTATTGATCATAACACGAGTCAGCCATGGTCAGAGTGTCCGATCACAGTGCAGATGTATTCGGCATGATATTGCAGGTACAAACAAGGTAGAACACCGATGGCTTGGCGTGGCTGTTGTGCGCAAGGCCTTGACAAAGTTGGCATGTGCCACTGACTGAGGTATGTTTAATCATGCCAGTTTTATACAGTACATAATCTGTGTATACTGTAAGTGCTATACACCGACTTCTTACAAGTTTTCTCAAGTGTATACACTTGTCAGAACATACATTACTCAGTGAAAATAATGGAATATGTTTCAAAATGTGATGAAGGATTTCATACTAGTACGTTCAATTTCTTCATAAACAGTTCTTCGTACAGTGCCTATTCAGGTCCTAGAGATTGCTTCTGGGCAATTTTGTTGATCATATTATGTTTCAGAACCTACATATGGACATGAAAATTCCAAGTACCACAAGATGGTCCTGTCAGCCGGTTTCCTCGGTGTTCAGGAGGGCACGCACCTGACATTCGCCCGAGTGTTTGACCTGGGTGGTCCCCTCCCCACCCCCCCCCCC